>ML295058.1:2682-20498 GCA_005239495.1 Nicotiana undulata | reverse complement strand
TGTAGGTAGGGTGGAAGTCGAGAATGTGTTAGATGTTGCTTATCAAAACGATATCTCCAGTGTTCACCAAATAGTGGACGAACTTTTAGAAAATGATTTGGAACATCCTGCACACATATTGGAAGAAGTTGATATAGATGAAGTAACAATTATAGAAAATGAGGAAGAAGAATCAACTGATGAAGCTCAAACTAGTTCGAAAGAAGAATTCTCCGACGAGGAACAATACGTCGATGAGCTTTAAAAAGTTGGTTTCTTTAATAACTCTCATTTTATAGCTATTTTATTATATGTTTCAATCTAAATATGTATTGTATTATGAAGATGACAGTCAAGGGTCAAGGTAATGATTACCCTACTGGTTCTCGGGGTAAAGGAAAGGCTAAGAAGGGAAAGAGGAGGGTAGAAGAAAATCCTCCCTCTTTTCCACCCTCTTCACAGTTTCCATTATATCCGCCTATGTCTTATCCTCCACCCGATGGATATTATGAGGCGCCACAACATCACCAGACCTACATCTTTGTGCAGACACCGGGTGTTTCAACATAGGGCCATAGGACTGTACGTCCATCATACAGTCCAGCTGCCTCTCGAGCACATGGCTCACATCCATCCAGGTCACAGCCAATGGGGTCACAGCTACGGGTGTCACAGCCAGGGGGGTCACAGGCATCAGTATCACAGCCGCTTCCGGTCGATCCCGCGATGTGGAAGTCACAGGGATCATAACCATCTTCATCAGCGACTCCATCTCTTGCAGGCCTTCGCCTGCGAGATACTAGCTCTGACCCCCTACACCTTCCACACATGCATCTAATGTACCTGTTTCCGACGATGATGTTGATGATGACGAGGAGGTGCATCGTGATCAGCATGGCAGGATCATCATAGTCCCTGAGGGTGATGGGTAAGAGTAATTTGATTTTTGTACGTTTATTGTTTTTTACAGTTTGTACTAATATATTAATGTGTTTTTTTTTGTTAAATTGCAGGTTCATCCCGAGTAACACTACTACGAGGATAATCACCAAAGCCACCAGAAAGCTTTATGATGCCCCTTATATGAGTTGGAGCGAATTTCCATTCTCGCTGAAGGAGCAAATTTTCAATGAATTTAAGGTATAAATTTTCTTTTAATNTTCTGTGGATCCGAGATAGAACTCCGGTCCTGCAACTCCTTCCCTTAATAGCCTTGAGTTGTTGGTTACACCGCACCGGAAAAGCACTCTCTGGGAAATCCGGATCTTTCTCAGCAGGGACAGTACCAAGGATTTTATAATTATTTATATTTATGATATTTTCATACAATATTTAAATTTTGAAATACAGAGCAACTGTGTATGGGAACACCGCTATAGCGCGGAGGTGGCTGCAAATTTTAATCTTAAGGCTCAGAAGCGGTTGTCGCATAGTTTCTCCAACGCAAGACTGTTCAACCAGAAGCCTGGATGGTTGCTTGACCATTTATGGGAGGATTTGCAAAGGCAGTGACTTACCGCAGAGTTCTTAAAGAAAAGTGAAAAAGGAAAGAAAGCTCGCGCATCCGAGAATGGAGGCTCCTTGCATACTGGAGGTGCGATCAACCAAGGAACTATAAAAAAAGATTGGTACGTAATTTATTAATTTATTTTAATTTTCAAAGTATATCTATTCTGTTTATTAACTATAATTTATGAATTTCAGGAAAAGAAGTTGGGTCGTCCAATGAAGGAAGATGGGTTATTCAAGGAGACTCATATTGTCAAGAAGAAGAAAGAGACTGATCCAGAAAGGTGGGTCGAGGGCCGAACATCGACTGTACATGTAAGTTTTCACTTTTCATTAAGTATTTTGATTTACTCTTATATAAATTTTCATGTACTAATTAAATATAATTTTTCTTATAGGATCGCTTCATAGCTGACGTGGAGAAATTCATACGCAGTCAGCCACCTAATGAGTCGGGCGAGGCAATCCATATTTCGGAGGAGGATGCAGAAAGTCTATGGATGCAGGCGGCTGGCGGTGCAAAATATGGGAAGGTATACGGGCTTCGTAATAAGAAGTTCCATTGCTATCACTGTGGAATGCAAGGAATAGGAACTTCCTCGCAAGGCGAGCAACTAGACGGGGAGAGCCTCTCCTCTATGCGGGAGACTGTGGCAAAGCTCACAAGCGAGCTACAAGCGTCCAAGGAAAGATAGAAGCTTAGAGATGCTCAGTACCTTGGCATGCAAGCTCAGATCAAATCTCTGCTAGCTTTTGGAACTTTTTCGATTCCCCGGTCTCGCGAGTCATCACCAGAGGATCACCTTGAGCATGACCGTTCCATCCGTCCTCCCCGTCGTAGTTCCTCCTGTCCTCTCCGTGGTCGTTCTTCTCGTCCTCCACAAAATGACCCTTCTCATTACCGTCTTGATAATGAAGATTCATCAGACAGTGATGATAATGATGTAGAATGAAACAATCATTGAGTAGTTGTGTATACTTTCAACTAGACAACAGAACTTTGGTTCTTTTTCGAATGGCCTTGTAATAAGTGTTAACTTATTTGTTTTGTTAGTTTAATTTTGTAGTTCTATTGAACTTTATTTTGTTGGTTTTAATATTGGTTTTAATGTTGTTGTTGTGTTATTGTTGTTGTGTTCTTGTACTTCTTATTGTTGTTGTTGTAGTTCTTATTGTTGTTGTTGTTGTAATAGGATTTGGTATGCTGGCAGGTGGTGTAGCTGCCAAAATAGGCAGTTTCTGCCAAAATAATACCCAGAAAAGCGACCAACTTTGGTCGCTATTCTATTAAAAAATAATAATTTCCTGGGATATATCGACAAAAGTTGGTCGCTACTGAACCCATATTTCAAGAATAAGGTCCAACTTTGGTCGCTATTTGTCACGACCCGAAATCCCACCCTTTAGGCCGTGACTGTGTCTAACGTTGAACCCGCAAGGCAAGCCAACGTGTACATTTAATCTAACATTGAGATACCATCTTAACAGAAATAACGAAACACCTCACAGTTTTTTTACAGCGGAAATGGAATAATAATTTAAAAATGCTAAGTGAAATAGTAAATACAGAACGTCGCCAAAGCCCCAAATACCGGGATGTCACAACTCACGTACTCTCTATAGAGTGCTAAATACAAGCTCGAAAGGAAAATACATCATTGTCTTTGAAACTAGCGGAAAATGTAAGACAATAAGAGATCCAAGGGTAGAAGAGACACCAAGGCCCACGAACGCCAGCGAGTATACCTTGAAGCTCTGGGTGGACTGAAGGTGACTCCCTCAACGTTGTCCACGGGGTCCTGGTGCGGGATATGCACAACATTAATAAATACAGTGTAGTATCAGTACAACCGACCCTATGTACTGAGTAAGTGTCGAGCCTAAGCTCGGCCAAAGTAGTGACGAGGCTAGACTTAGCAACAACGTTAACCTGTCCTATTCTACAACCCAAAGCATGGAAAAACAAGGCAAGAGATAGACATACAAGTATGGGGATACAGGAGCAATTAAAGGAGAACAGATGAGATAGAACAGTTAAATGAGCATGAAGAGCAGACAAGAAAAGGCAATATAACAAATGAATGATAAGGAAACCAATGTAAATGCCAGAAATGTAATAATGGCACGACATCACCCTTCGTGCTTTTACTCTCTTCCTTACAATGCGATGTACGGTATGAAATAATCATGAAACATGGCACGGCATCACCCTTCGTGCTTTTACTCTCTTCCTCACTATGCGACGTAATCAATGTAAATAATGGCACGACATCAACCTTCGTGCTTTTACTCTCTTCCTCACTATGCAAATTATGATGTAATCAATGTAAATCATGGCACGGCATCACCCTTCGTGCTTTTACTCTCTTCCTCACTATGCAAATTATGATGTAATCAATGGAAATCATGGCACGACATCACCCTTCGTGCTTTTACTTTCTTCCTCACCAAAAAAATGACAACATAAATGGCAAGGAATGCAGCATAGTGGAAATACAACTCAAAATCACCTGACAAGGGGAAAGTATCAGTCAATATCATAACAATTGCCCGGCAAGGGTCTCAGCTATAGCCAATCATGTTAATATATCCTTTACAATCGGGTTCTCAATCGAACCAATACATCATGAGTTCACCACCCAGAGATTTCACAATATGCAACTCCCAAGTAGACACAAATTCATATTATGACGAACATGGAAGTAATAATAGGATTTTCATCAAAAATAGACTCACGGGCATGCTTGACACTCAATGCATAGGTACTCGTCACCTCACATATGCATTGAACATGATAAATACTTAACACATAGCACAAATACCTATTCCCCCACCAAAGTTAGGCAAGACACTTACCTCGGGTCCAAAATATAGCAATCAACCCTCTAACACCGCCTTTCCTTTAGAATTCAACTCCGGAACGGTATTATATAGACATAATTAATTCAAGTATATCAATAATGACTCAATAAATCAATTCCATAGCCCAATTACTCATTTCCAAGCATTCTTCCATAAATATCAAAATTCGACCCCGGACTCGCTTGGTCCAAACACGAGGCTCGGACCAAAACCCCATCACCCATACCCCCACGAGTTAGAATATATAATTTGTTTTGAAATCCGACCCCAAATTGGGGTTGAATTACCCAAAATTCCCAAAAACCTAACTTTACCCAAAACTCCTAATTTCTACTTGATTTTAGGATTTTAGGCCTAGATTCTAGTGTTTGATGAAGGAAAATGGAAGAATTAGGAGTTAAGATCAGTTACCCAAGTGGATATGGAGGGAATCTAGCTTGGGGGTCGTCAATGGGGTCTTGGGGAAGAATGAATTGATGAAGAAGTAAGTATCCCATAATAACATTCTGTTTTGGACTTAAAGAATTTAACTGGGCGAATTTGCCCTCTGCGATCGCAAAAGAAAGGGAGTGATCGCAGAAGAGAATCTGGATGACCCTATGCGATCGCAGAAGGGGTTATGCGATCGCAGACAAGAGGGGACCTAGGCTTCTGCGATCGCGGACGTTCTATGCGACCGCAGAGTACTCTACCCAGCCCCCACCCCCACCCCCGACCACATACACTCTATGTGATCACGGCAGTAACTATGCGATCGCATAGAGCCACATAACCTCCCCCTCACCACTACACTATGCGATCGCGACTTAGCCTATGCGATCACATAGAGGAAACCATCAGACACCAGAAAAACATCCAAACACCAGATTTTCCAAGTTTTCACACCCCGTTAGCTACCCGAAACTCACCTGAGCCCTCGATTCTCAAAACCAAAAACACACACGACTCCCAAAACATCCCACGAACTTATTCAAGATTTTAATTCACCAAAATATCAACAAAATCAATGAATTAAACCTCAAAATTCATAGAAATTCCTTAAAACCTCATAAAGCTTAATTATTCCGATTTTGATCCGAAACACGTCATTTCAAGTCCGTTTTACACCAAATTTCACAAATAAGTCACATAACATATATTAAACATGTTCCGGGCTCCGGAACCATAATACGGGCCCGATAACACAGTTTTCATATCAATTATCATTTTCAAAAACCTTAATTATTTTCAGAAAACAATTTTCTTTAAAAATTCATTTCTCGGGCTTGGGACCTCGGAATTTGATTTCGGGAATACGCCCGAGTCTCATATTTTCCTACAGACCCTCCGGGACCGTCAAATCACGGGTCTGGGTCCGTTTACCAAAAATGTTGACCAAAGTCAACTCTATCCCATTAATTATTATAAAATTCTATTTTCATCAAGTTTTCACATAAAAGCTTCCCGGCAACACGCCCGGGATGCGCACGCATATCGAGGTGAGATTAACGGAGGCTTTCGGGGCCTCAGAACACAGCTTTAGCCAAATATACACAGGATGACCTTTTGGGTCATCAAAATCCCCACCTCTAAAACAAACGTTCGTCCTCGAACGGACATAGAAAAGTACTTGAGTCTGAGAAAAGGTGGGGATAACGACTCCTCATATCGGACTCGGACTCCCAAGTAGCTGCCTCGGCAGGCTGACCTCTCCACTGAACACGAACCGAAGGATAACTCTTCGATCTCAACTGACGAACCTGCCTAGCTAATATGGCTACCGGCTCCTCCTCATAAGTCAGATCCTTGTCCAACTGGACACCACTGAAGTCAAGAACATGAGATGGATCTGCAATATACCTCCAGAGCATAGATACATGAAACACTAAATGTACGACTGATAAATGCGGTGGAAAGTCAAGTCTGTAGGCCACCTCTCCTACCTTGTCCAAAATCTCAAATGGACCAATGTACCTAGGGCTCAACTTTCCCCTCTTCCCGAACCTCGTCACGCCCTTCATAGGCGACACTCTAAGAAACACCTGATCTCCTATCATGAAAGCCAAATCTCGAACTCTATGATCTGCATAACTCTTTTGCCTGGACTGAGCTGTACGAAGTCTATCCTGAATAATCCTCACCTTGTCCAAGGCGTCCTGGACTAACTCAGAACCCAATAACCTAGCCTCTCCCGGCTCAAACCATCCGACTGGAGACCGACATCGCCTACCATACAACGCCTCATAAGGAACCATCTGGATGCTCGACTGATAACTGTTGTTGTAGGCGAACTCCGCTAAGGCCAAGAACTGATCCCATGATCCACCAAAGTCGATGACACATGCTCGCAACATATCCTCCAAAATATGAATAGTACGCTTGGACTGTCTATCCGTCTGAGGATGAAATGTTGTGGTCAACTCAATCTGTGTTCCCAACTCTCGCTGAAATACTCTCCAGAAATGGGAGGTAAACTGAGTACCTCTGTCTGATATAATGGATAGGGGCACACCATGCAATCTGACAATCTCTCTCATATAGATTCTTGCCAACTTCTCCGCTGAATACAAAACCGACACAGGAATGAAGTGTGCTGACTTGGTCAGCCTATCCACAACAACCCATACTGCATCAACCATCCTCTGAGTCCGTGGAAGCCCAACTACAAAATCCATCGTGATACGCTCCCACTTCCACTCGGGAAGCTGAATCTGCTGCATCAAACCACCGGGTCTCTGGTGCTCATACTTAACCTGCTGACAAATTAAGCACCGAGCTACATAAGCTACAATATCATTCTTCATCCTATGCCACCAATAATGCTGCCGCAAGTCCTGGTACATCTTTGCGGCGCCTGGATGAATGGAATACTCGGAACTATGGGCCTCCTGCAGTATCAACTCACGAATGCCATTCACATCGGGTACACAAATACGACCCTGCATCCTCAAAACTCCCTCGGCATCAACTGTGACCAGCTTGGCACGTCCATGCCGAACCGTATCTCTCTAAGAGTACATAAACAACGATCATCATACTGCCTGGCACGAATACGATCATACAATGAATAACGAGCGACGGTATGGGCCAAAACACTGCCACCCTCAGAAACCTCCAACCTCACAAATCGGTTGGCTAACGCCTGAACATCCAAAACAAGAGGTCGCTCTCCAACTGATAAATAGGCAAGACTACCCATGCTAACTGACTTCTGGCTCAAAGCATCGGCCACCACATTGGCCTTCCCCGGATGATAGAGAATAGTAATATCATAATCCTTCAGCAACTCTAACCACCTTCTCTGCCTCATGTTCAACTCCTTTTGCTTAAACAAGTATTGCAAACTTTTGTGATAAGTGAATATCTCACACGGTACCCCATACAAATAGTGCCTCCAATTCTTCAAGGCATGAACAATAGCTGCAAGCTCCAAGTCGTGAACTGGATAATTCTTCTCGTGTAACTTCAACTGATGCGATGCATAGGTTATGACCTTGCCATCCTGAATCAATACAGCACCGAGCCCAACCCGTGACGCATCACAATACACGGTATACAGACTTGAACCTGTGGGCAATACCAACACTGGTGCTGTGGTCAATGCTGTCTTAAACTTCTGAAAGCTCGCCTCACACTCCTCGAACCATCTGAACTGAACACCTTTCTGCGTCAACTTGGTCATCGGGGATGCTATAGATGAAAACCCCTCCACGAACTGGCGATAATAGCCTGCTATGCCTAAGAAGCTCCGAATCTCTGTGGATGAAGTGGGCCTAGGCCAATCTCTAACTGCTGAAACCTTCTTCGGATCTACCTGAATGCCCTCTGCCAACACAACGTGGCCCAAGAATTCCACAGAACTCAACCAGAACTCGCACTTAGAAAACTTGGCGTACAAATGCCGATATCTCAGAGTCTGGAGAACAACCCAAAGATGATGCTCATGCTCCTCTCGACTACGGGAATAAATCAAGATATAATCTATAAACATGATCACGAATGAGTCCAAATAAGGCCTAAATACCCGATTTATCAACTCCATAAAAGCAGCGGGGGGAATTATTCAACCCAAAAGACATCACCAAAAACTCATAGTGCCCGTAACAAGTGCGAAAAGCCGTCTTAGGCACATCAGATGCCCTGATCCTCAGCTGATGGTAACCAGATCTCAAGTCTATCTTAGATAACACTGAAGCACCCTGAAGCTGATCAAATAAGTCATCAATCCTTGGTAAAGGATACTTGTTCTTGATAGTAACCTTATTCAACTGCCGGTAGTCAATGCACATCCTCATAGAGCCATCTTTCTTCTTCACGAACAACACGGGAGTACCCCAAGGAGAAACACTAGGCCTGATGAAGCCTTTATCCAACAAATCTTGTAATTGTTCCTTTAATTCCTTCAACTCTGGCAGAGCCATACGATACGGGGGAGTAAAAATGGGATGATTCCCTCAGCTAATTCAATACAGAAGTCAATATCCCTGTCGGGTGGCATACTCGGCAGGTCAGCAGGGCATACCTCTGGAAACTCACGGACCACGGGCACGGACTCTATAGAAGGAACCTCAGCACTAGAATCACGATCATAGGTCAAATAGGCCAAACAACCCTTCTCGACCATGCGCCGAGCCTTCATATAAGAAATAACCCCACCAGCAGAATGACTAGGAGTCCTTCTCCACTCTAAACGAGGTACTCTAGGCAAGGCTACGATCACTATCTTGGCATGATAGTCCAAAATAGCATGATAGGGAGATAACCAGTCCATACCCAATATCACATCAAAGTCTACCATATCAAGAAGCAATAAATCTACCCGAGTCTCCAAACTCCCAATAACAACTAAGCAAGAACGGTAGACTCGATCTACCACAATAGAGTCACCCACCGGGGTAGACACATACACAGAAGTACTCAAAGAATCACGAGGCATGCTCAAATAAGGGGCAAAATATGAGGACACATAGGAGAAAGTAGAACCCAGATCAAATAACATCGAAGCATCTCGGATGCAAACTGAGACCGTACCTATGATAATTGCATCAGAGGCCTCAGCCTCGGGTCTGGCAGGAATAGCATAACAACGGGGCGGAGCCCCTCCAATCTGGACATCCTTGGGCCTACCTGCTGCAACCTGACCTCTACCTCTCGTGGCCTGAGCTCCACCTCTATGAACATGTCTTCCTCCTCTGGCAACACGACCACTCCTAGCTGGATGAGGGGGCGGGGGTGCACTTGATACTGGAACCATGGCACGAGAGCTCTGATACGGGGGACCACTAGAAGCTCGGGGATAATACCTAGCAATATGCCCCGGAACACCACAGGAATAACACGGCCTCTGCTGATATGACTGGGGACTCTGGAATTGTCCCTGACGACCCTGATAACTCTGAAGTGGCTGCGCACTGATGGTTGCTGGTGGTGCACTAATTTGAGCTAACGGTGCACGATGAGAAACCTGAAGTGCTGACTGGAAAGGTCGGGGAGGATGACCTCTGCCGACAGAATCCCTGCCTCCAGTTAAGGCTCCACTGAATCTACCAAAATGACGGGGCCTCTTGTCAGCCCCCTGACCTCCACCCTGGGATAGAATCATCTCAATCCTCCTGGCCACATCCTAAAAGGAAATGTCTGTACCTGACTCTCTAGCCATCTGGAGTCTGATAGGCTAGACCAATCCCTCAATAAATCTCTGAACCCTCTCCCGATCAGTGGGGAGTATCATCAATGCATGCCTGGCTAAGGTGATGAATCTGGTCTCATACTGGGTAACTGTCATAGAACCCTGCTGGAGACGCTCAAACTGCCTCCAAAGATCCTCTCTCTGAGTAATGGGAAGGAACTTCCCCAAGAATACCTCTGTGAACTGAGCCCAAGTCAAGGATGCTGACCCAGCTGGTCTGGCTAAGCAATAGTCTCTCCACCAAGTCTTGGTTGTGCCAGATAACCGAAAAGTAGCAAAGTCAACTCCATTGGACTCCACTATGCCCATGTTATGAAGAACCTCATGACAACTGTCCAAATAATCTTGTGGATCCTCTGACGGTGCACCAGTAAAAGTAGCAGTGAATAACATGGTGAACCGATCTAGCCTCCATAGAGCATCTGCTGACATAGCTGCACCCTCGACTGCCGGTGCCACAATACCCGGCTAAAGTACTCCAGCTGTCTGAGGTGCTAGAGTCTGAAACTGAGTGGCAACCTACTCTGGGATATGAATAACAAGAGTCTGGGTCCCTCCCCCAGCCTGAGATCCAGCTGGTGTAGTAGGAAGAAGACCTGTCTGTGCTACACTCTCCATGAGTCCTACCAGACGGACAAGAGCGTCCTGAAGCACTGGGGTAACTATGAATCCCTTTGGGACCTGCGCTGGTCCAACTGGGACTGCCGGAACTGGGACCTCCTTGTCAGACTCGACCTGAGGGTCCTCCACTGGGGCTGCTGCCCTAGGCTGAGCCCGGCCCCGGCCTCAGCCTCTAGCACAAACTCGTCCTCGACCTCGACCCCTCGTAGGAGCTGTAGCAAGAGTGTCGGGATGCTGAGCGGAACCAAGGGAAGCACGCGTCCTCGCCATCTGCGAGAGAGTAATTAGAGACTCAATTAGTATTTAGAATTCAATTGGCACGATAGAGAATGAAAGATGTGAAGTTATTCCTAACTTCGCAGCCTCTGGGGGATAAGTACAGACATCTCCGTATCGATACCTCAGACTCTACCAAGTTTGTCCATGAGTTGTGAGACCTAAGCAACCTAGATTTCTGATACCAACTTGTGACGACCCGAAATCCCACCCTTCAGGACGTGAGTGCGTCTAACGGTGAACCCACTAGACAAGCCAACGTGTATAGTTAATCTAACATTGAGATACCATCTTAAAAGAAATAACAAAACACCTCACAGTTTTTTTTACAGCGGAAATGGAATAATAATTCAAAAATTCTAAGTGAAATAGTAAATACAGAACATCGCCTAAGCCCTAAATACCGGGATGTCACAACTCACGAACTCTCTATAGAGTGCTAAATACAAGTCAGAAAGGAAAATACATCATTGTCTTTGAAACTAGCGGAAAATGTAAGACAATAAGAGATCCAAGGGTAGAAGAGACACCAAGGCCCACGAACGCCAGCGGGTATACCTTGAAGCTCTGGGTGGACTGAAGGTGACTCCCTCAACGCTGCCCACAG
This sequence comes from Nicotiana undulata, assembly GCA_005239495.1. Taxonomy (NCBI): domain Eukaryota; kingdom Viridiplantae; phylum Streptophyta; class Magnoliopsida; order Solanales; family Solanaceae; genus Nicotiana; species Nicotiana undulata. The sequence continues at coordinate 8,976 of ML295058.1, read as the reverse complement.
GGTCCGGGTGCGGGATCTGAACAACATTAAGAAGTGTAGTGTAGTGTCAGTACAACCGACCTCATGTACTAAGTAAGTGTCGGGACTAACCTCGGCCGAAGTAGTGACGAGGCTAGACTTAGCAACAACGTTAAACTATCCTATTTTACAACCCAAAGCATGGAAAAATAAGGCAAGAGATAGACATACACGTATGGGGATATGGGCGCAGTTAAAGGAGAACAGATGAGATAGAGCAGTTGAATGAGCATGAAGAGCAGACAAGAAAAGGCAATTTAACAAATGAATGATAAGGAAACCAGTGTAAATGCCAGAAATGTAAATAATGGCACGGCATCACCCTTCGTGCTTTTACTCTCTTCTTCACAATGAGATGTACGGTATGAAATAATCATGAAACATGGCACGACATCATCCTTCGTGCTTTTACTCTCTCCACACTATGCGATGTAATCAATGTAAATCATGGCACGAAATCACCCTTCGTGCTTTTACTCTCTTCCTCACTATGCAAATTATGATGTAATCAATGTAAATCATGGCACGACATCACCCTTCGTGCTTTTACTCTCTTCCTCACAGTGCGATGTACGGTGTGAAATAATCATGAAACATAGCACGACATCACCCTTCGTGCTTTTACTCTCTTCCTCACCAAAAAAATGACAACATAAATGGCAAGGAATGCAGCATAGTGGAAATACAACTCAAAATCACCCGGCAAGGGGAAAGTATCAGTCAATATCATAACAATTGCCCGACAAGGGTCTCAGCTATAGCCAATTATCTCAATATATCCTTTAAAATTGGGTTCTAATTGAATCAATACATCATGAGTTCACCACCCAGAGATTTCACAATATTCAACTCCCAAGTAGAGACAAATTCATATTATGACGAACATGGAAGTAATAATAAGATTTTCATTAAAAATAGACTCACGGGCATGCTTGACACTCAATGCATAGGTACTCGTCACCTCACATATGCATTGAACATGATAAACACTTAACACATAGCACACAATACCTATTCCCTCACCAAAGTTAGGCAAGACACTTACCTCGGGTCCAAAATATAGCAATCAACCCTCTAATACCGCCTTTCCTTTAGAATTCAACTCCGGAACGGTATTGTCTAGACATAATTCACTCAAGTATATCAATAATGACTCAATAAATCAATTCCATAGCCTAATTACCCATTTCCAATCATTCTTCCAAAAATACCAAAATCCGACCCCGGGTCTGCTTGGTCCAAACACGAGGCTCGGACCAAAACCCGATCACCCATACCCCCACGAGTTAGAATATATAATTTGTTTTGAAATCCGACCCCAAATTGGGGTTGAATTACCCAAAATTCCCAAAAACCTAACTCTACCCAAAACCCCTAATTTCTACTTGATTTTAGGATTTTAGGCCTAGATTCTAGTGTTTGATGAAGGAAAATGGAAGAACTATGAGTTAAGATCACTTACCCAAGTGGCTATGGAGGGAATCTAGCTTGGGGGTCGTCAATGGGGTCTTGGGGAAGAAGGAATTGATGAAGAAGTAAGTATCCCGTAATAACATTCTATTTTGGACTTAAAGAATTTAACAGGGCGAATTTTCCCCTCTGCGATCGCAGAAGAAAGGGCGCGATCGCAAAAGAGAATCTGGATGACCCTATGCGATCGTAGAAGGGGTTATGCGATCGCAGACAAGAGGGGACCTAGGCTTCTGCGATCGCGGACGTTCTATGCGAGCGCAGAGTACTCTACCCAGCCCCACCCCCGACCACATACACTCTATGCGATCGTGGCAGTAACTATGCGATCGCATAGAGCCACATAACCTCTCCCTTACCACTACACTATGCGATCGCGACTTAGCCTATGCGATCGCATAGAGCCACATAACCTCTCCCTTACCACTACACTATGCGATCGCGACTTAGCCTATGCGATCGCATAGAGGAAACCATCAGACACCAGAAAAACACCCAAACACTAGATGTTTCCAACTTTTCACACCTCGTTAGCTACCCGAAACTCACCCGAGCACACGGTTCTCAAAACCAAAAACACACACGACTCCCAAAACATCCCACGAACTTATTCAAGCTTTTAATTCATCAAAATATCATCAAAATCAATGAATTAAACCTCAAAACTCATAGAAATTCCTTAAAACCTCATAAAGCTTAATTATTCCGATTTTGATCCGAAACACGTCATTTCAAGTCCGTTTTACACCAAATTTCACAAATAAGTCACATAACATATATTAAACCTGTTATGGGCTCCTGAACCATAATACGGGACCGGTAACACGGTTTTCACATCAATTATCATTTTCAAAAACCTTTATTATTTTCAGAAAATAATTTCCTTTAAAAATTTATTTCTCGGGCTTGGGACCTCGGAATTCGATTTCGGGCATACGCCCGAGTCTCATATTTTCCTCCAGACCCTCCGGGACCGTCAAATCACTGGTTCGGATCCGGGTCTGTTTATCAAAAATGTTGACCAAAGTCAACTCTATCCCATTAATTATTATAAAATTCCTTTTTCATCAAGTTTTCACATAAAATCTTCCCGGCAACACGCCCGGGCTGCGCACACATATCGAAGTGAGATTAACGAAGGCTTTCGGGGCCTCGGAACACAGATTTAGCCAAATATACACAGGATGACCTTTTGGGTCATCACACAATTTTCTTAAAAAAACATTTTTTCTGCAATTTGGCGACCAATTCTGGTCGCTATGGATTAAAAAAATTAATACATAAGTAACCAACTTTGGTCGCTATTGTCCAGATTTTAAAAAATTAAATTTATTTTACAGACCAAAGTTGGTCGCTATATTTTATATAATAAATAGATAAATAATAACGTAATTTAAATTTAGAGACCAACTTTGGTCGCTATTGTCCAGATTTTAAAAAATTAAATTTATTTTACAGACCAAAGTTGGTCGCTATATTTTATATAATAAATAGATAAATAATAACGTAATTTAAATTTAGAGACCAACTTTGGTCGCTAAATATATATTATTAAAATATTACAGCGACCAATATTGGTCGCTTTTGTTGATACGCGTTATATTTGGTCCTTTCACCTTAGGGACCAAAGTTGATCGCTATTTAGCGACCAAACTTGGTCTCTAATGAAAAGGGACCAACGAAAAAGCGACCAAGCTTGTTTGGATGCTTGTTGGTCGCTATTTCACTGTTTAGCGACCAACTTTGGTCGCTTTTTCTCGGATTTTTAGTAGTGGATATGGCAGTTAGATAAGTGTTCCAATTTCATAGTAGACGAGCAGCATCTCTCTGTATTGGTTGAGCTTTTTGTGCTATTAACTTTGTCATCTTTTATGCTATGTGCATGACCTCACCTGCTAGTACGCTAAATTAATTTTTATTTTTGTTGTAATCTGGCCTATTAACTGCTAGTAACATCAGGAAAATCTTACGTTTCTTTTATGAAGTCTTATAAGGAGTAGTAGTAAGCATACATTTTCTTAAATTTTTTGTCTGCCAAAATTGCTTAGTTGGTTTTCACTTTTCGCATTGCATTTCTGACTTGTTAACCTTTATGGATATCAAAATCCTATTTTTGTTTCTTATATTAAGGTTTGTTACCTCTTATGGTAGGAGCAGACTTTTACTTATAATTATTGTATGTCGTCTTTCGCTTTTCTGGGAAAAATTATACCTGGTATGATCAACTTATTTGTTTATTTTTCCCTTTTCAGCAGCCCTACCTGGAGTTGGCAAGTAGTTATGGATGAGGGCGATACTGTAGATTTCTTTTGACATTATCTGAAGTTAGTATAAAGTGTTGCGCGTGAATCAATTGTCTTGTAGAATGTGCTGCCAGTGATAATTCCACCCAATACTTCAGGAAAGAAACAAGAATAGAAAGGAAAATAGGGAAGAAAAGAAAAGGCCAATGGCTTACAAAATAAAAAATTCACTATTTCTTGCTAAAATATAATAGCCACTATTTGTTAAAATATTTGATATTGATGAGATTTGCCTAACGTAGTTGTTTATGTGATGCTTTTGGTGTTAAATTTCACAACAATGAAATTCGTATAATTTTGAGAATATGTGACATTTTTATATTCTTTCTTATTATCTGATTTTTTCGATTAAAACTATATAAACCAAATTTATACTAGTTGTTTTGGTGTCATATAGGATTAAAATAATTTAATGGATAACAAAAATAAAAAGTGGATGGGTGATGTTTTAGACTTCAATACTACACAATATTACAAGTTAATTGTGCAGTATCCAATTTTCGAGTGCTATCTAATAAGAAGAACCTGGTTCTTTTTAGTCTACTACTTACTACTGTTTGCGGAATAATTAAGCAGTAATAGTAAAGACACAAGGATTTTTACGTGGAAAACACCTGGCTCAAAAGGTGAAAAAACCACGACCTACTCCGCAGTAGGATTTTCTCAAACTCTTCACTAAAACTCTGAGCCAAAACGGACTTACAAAATAAACTCTTTTGTAATCCTAGGACTAACTCTAATCCTCTTTGTATCAACTAGCCTCTAGCTAATTTCTACAGATTTCAAGCTAACTCTAACTTGAACAATTTGTACCTATTACAATTCCTTCTATGAAAGCTGATAAGATACAATATTAAAACTCCTACTACAATCAACTAGACTTAATACATAAACAATATAACTGTTTCTTCTAGTTGAAATATAGCCTTTGTATCGCACAACAATTCTGCTTGCAAAATCTCTGGAACTTTTGCTTCAGAACTTGATTCACTTTAGCACTTGTGCGTCTCCCCTTTCAGCAGTAATACATTGATTATTTATAGAGCCCGTTTGTTGAGTCCATGATTCAATTCTGATCCAACTTTTTCTTGGTAAACGAGTTTTATTGTAACTCAACTTCCTTCCTCTATTTATGTCCTAGCTGAAATCAACTTTTGTCTTCTCTATCAATTTGCAATCTTTTTGTACTAGGAGACATTCTCTTAGTTCTTTTATACTCAGCAATCACTGATATCTCCTAGAATTGTACTATTCGTGTTCCAGCTGTTTCATTCAGATGTGTATGCTATGATGGACCTGGTTCAACTTGACACCTTTTGTCAATCTTCAAAACCCATTCAGTGACATGGGCCAACAAATTCCCCCTTTTTGATGATGACAAACTCTGTGCTTTTATCCTGTATACACATCCAACACTTTGTATATTTGTGAGCATTAATCATCAAGAACCAGGTTCATTAGGTTATAAATATCACTTTAAAAATTTTGAACAACACAGCACATCTTCCCCCTTTTGGCATCATCGAAAAGTTGCAAAATGATACTTACCAGTTATTAATTCTTACTCATGGCCAATTTAGGCAACTGCAGGTGCAAACATGATTAATCAACACAAGAAACCAATAATGTAAGGTAAATCATAAATAGAGACATTTTTCAAAACACCAAGCTTTCATTTGATTAACATGGATTATCAACACCAAAACAGATTAAATAAAAAATAGCCAAAACATGAGTAAGACAGAATTAAAAAGTGAAACAAAACACACTCGACACAGTCCCGAACTGGGCACTTGATAGGATATGAGGGGGTAGTTCTGGAAATTCCTAAGTTTGGGGTGGTGCAGAAGAGGCAGGATTCTTGGTTTGGAGAAGAGACAACATTTGGTGTAAGACACCCTCATTTTTCTCCTTCTCCTTGGCTAATTCAGCTTTGAGAGCATCACGCTCACCTTCCACCTCAACTAAGCGAGTCTTCAAGCGAAGGATCTCCATATCCTTTTGCTCGCTTTCTTGCACCAGAGTACGGACCTTGCTGTTGACTGGTTGCTTCCGAGATGAACCAGGTTCATCTTCCGGGACACTGACAGTGTAATCACATGACAACAAAGTGTCCTTCCTAAAGAAATCCTTTGCGGTAGCCATTTCAGCCTTCTTTGTGGGGACTCCAAAATGAGCCAGAACTGTAGTAAGGATAAAGCCATAAGGAATTGCATGGGCCTTGGTGCCATTCACCACTCTGTCCAAAAGCTGGATGATTAAAGATGGCTAATTGATCTACTTGCCTCTATATAGGCACTCCATGAGCGTTAGATTCATGTAGTTGGCAATGTGCCTGCGCTCTTGTCTGGGCAGCAGAAATTTAATTACAAACTCAAAGAGAAGTTTGTGTTCAGGCTTCATCTCGCTTTTGTACACAACCCTGGGCTCAGGCTCTTGTTCATTGTCACAAAAGAATCTGGTGATGTTGAGTGCTGAGGCCATTCCATCCAAGCAAGGCCAT
>MDKH01134272.1:0-22177 GCA_005239495.1 Nicotiana undulata | reverse complement strand
AGTAAGTATTATTTTGAAGATGGATCATATCATTTATTGAGAAAGTGGACCAATTTGCTTATTAGTTATGTCATTGGGCCAACATCTATACAAAAAATGGCCAAAATATTTATAGACTTCTTAAAGGCGTTGGGCCTATTGGACAGAATCTGTCTTGGCCCATTATTGGGCTCCGAAAATGTGCACAAGTTGAAAGCCCAATGGATTTCAACTGCTGATTGGCTAAGACAGCCCATCTGGACTAAATTGCAGAGTTTGGCCTCTTTTGCTCTAAGCCACTAACCTTTATTTTAGCTAGCAATTACCAACACCTATTTATGATCTAGCCACTTTCTACCAAAAATCTAGAGTCCTAGCAGAGATGGTCACATGTAAAATCTGAATTTTATCACAATAAATAAAGGTTTCAGGCATGACTCTTTTGTTCCCTTCTTTAAAGAATAGTCTATCATAAAGTGGCCAGAATTGCACAAGGTGCAAAAAGAGTCTTTAAACACATTGCAACCTACTTGAAACATCTTATTTTATATGCATCAAAACTATAATAGATAGTAAAGACAAATAACACATGAATAAAGAGTGTTTAAACAGTCAAGGATTCATTTTTTTTACATATGAACTCCAACAAGGTATATTTAAACAATAAAGAAATTTAGCTAGAACTCATTTATCTAAATAATATGCTCCCCGCAATCAAGATGAGTTCAAATCCTCTTGTTAATGTGAAAATATCTTCAACATAAAATTAAAGAGTTACCTGGGCCGCAGAATAATAAATACAACAATTAAGGGTGGAAGCTCAGCAACAAAAAGCAGCAGAAACAGCAACGAAACAACAGCAAATTCGTATTTGAAAAACAACCCGAAGACTTAGAGAAGAACCCAGAAATAACTCTAAAGAAGACCCATATTTTTCCAAAGGTTTGCACTCTAAAATTTACTCACAAAGCTCACCATTTCAGCTTACTAAAGAGTGATGTAGTTGCTGATTTTTTGTTTTGTTTTGTGTCTTCAAGCAATTCTCAAGATGTTTTCGTGTGTAGAATAGAGTGTGTGTCTTATAGGAGAAGATACAATGCATTCATGATTGACAATCTGTCCATAAGACATATTTTCACCAAAAATCTGTCCATAGGACATAGTTTCACCAAAAATCTGTCGATAGGACATATTTTCACCAAATATCTGGCTTAACTATTCAAAGGACAAACTTTTGGTTCATATATCTGCCTAAAGGACAATTTTTTACCAACCGCTAAATAGTAATAGGAGCAACATACTCCCAACAGCTTTTAAACAGTAAAAACAGCCAAACAAGTACCCCACTCTCATGATCAAACATACCTACTCTTTAGCTTTTAACAAAATCAGTACCACCCTATTGATTTTGAACCAAAACAAACTAAAAAAACTAACAATTGAAAAAACAGAAACAAGACTTCAAATGGAACTAAAACTCAAACCAAATACATTAAAACGTAATCGTGCAAACTAACCATATAAAGAAGTAAAGAACAAATAACTGAATTCACAAACTAATGCTATAAACAGAGATTAGACGAGCATTGCTAACAATCAGACTACGATGTTCAACAACTAAACAATTGATTAAATAAGCTAACAATTCGACGACACTAAAATCAGATTGGTCGATTACAATCTAGTCAATCAACTATGCTAAACAGAGACGACCAATCAACAATCTTATTATCGATACAAAAAATAAACCAACAAAAAGCAGAAACTAAAAAGCAAAACTTAGAAGCTAAAAGAATAAATAATAAGAGTCAGGGGTTGTACCGAGCGATACATACGGCTGCCCTCAAATCTCGAGATAACATGAACTGCAGCAAATCGACTCCTCGAGCACTGTTTTCTCAATGGCATTTATTGGAAAATGGAAGTCCGGCATGCCGAAATTAATTCCAATTATCCAAGGAGAAAATAGGGTTGTGGGGTCGTGTTTATGATATGAAACAAGTTACAAAGGTTGGTGTGAGTGGTGGACGGCAGCGGGGTGGCCATGGCAGCGGCGGGTGGTGGCGGCGTGGATTTCGGCCGAATTTTGGAGGGGTTTTGAAGGCTTTGGGTCATGAAACGGAGAAGAGGAGAGTGATAGGAGGCCGGTGGTACCTTTTTTGTGTATTTTGGACGACGGGCGGCGGCGGCAGTGGTGGCGGCGCGACTAGGGTTTGATATTGTTGATTTTTGGTCGGGATTTGGGGGATTTGGGTTGTGGATCTAGAAAGAGGGTGAATAGAGGAAGAGAATGGTGTAATTTGGGGGTTGTTTGGACACCGGCCGCTGGCGGTGGCAATTTACGGCCGGCAGCGCCGCCGTGGAGGGTGTGGCGGCAGAGAGAGGGAGAGGAAGAAGAGAGAGGGAGAAGAGGAGAAGTAAAGGGGAAATGGGGCGAAAATTTGGGTATTAGAGGGCTTAAATACATGGGTAGGAGAATGAATTAGGGTCGTTGGATCAAGTCAAGATGTGTGGCTAAGATTAAATCTCAGCCACTTAAACAAAACGACGTCGTTTTGGCACGTCTGGTTGGGGCCTTGAGCTGGGCGGGTCAGATGCTTTGGGCCCCTGATTTTGGTCCATTTTTGGGCCAATCTCTTCTTTAAAAAATGAAAAAGCCCCGTCCCTTAACCCCCTTTAAACTAATTAAACTAAAAAATTTGACAAACACACAAAATAATTATTCAAAAGTTTAATGCAAAAGAAAAAGCAAAAATTAGGCATTTACAGTGGTTCTCAACAGGTACTGGATTTAATCTTCCAGCACACTTCTCTCATATATACTTCCCAATGGGCAATGCTGGCACTGGATTCTTTGTAGTATTTGCTTTGATTGCGGGCGTTGTAGGAGTTGCCTCAGTCCTCTCTGATTCAATCACATTCGCCATTGGAACATGGGCAGTTCATTAGCTGCTACTTCTGCTGCCACCATTGCCTGGAGTATTACAATCCTTTCCATGGGGTAAGTCAAGAGGGTTTCTCATTATCTTCTACGAAAACGGTAAATACATTTGGTGTTTACGCGGTAAATACATGTGTTTTTATATACACATTTATCATTTAATACATATTCTCACTTTGATTTTAAAGTACTACAATTAAATTGCTTAGTTCAGATTCTCAAGTTCACAATCTATTTTTGCCTCTCAACATATCAGTTACAGTGATTGATCACGCTCAACTGTGTCTACTAAAAGACTATGCGGGCGTTACAAATATAATCTGGGGTATTATGCCCAGAGTCGAATCTCACAGGGAATCAACGTATCAGCTGTTATTGTTAGATTACCAATTCTCACTAGCCAACTTTCTCAAACGTTGTAATATCACTTGGTGTTGTTTTTATACTACTATAGCTGAACAAAAATATAACAAACTAAAGATTAACTAGCAATGGGATGTAAACAATAGGATTAAAGGTCTAAGGTTATGGTTTCCTCCGTTGGTGAACTTCCTTCTTGTGTACTTCCTATAGTTTTGATTTAGTTGTCTCTATATCAATCATGAACACTCTAGTTATCATAAATCTCTCTCAAGTAATTATGATAATTTACTAGACGCACTTTCTCAAGTTACGCTAGCTATATTGCATTACGTTTCACTTTAGATTGCACCCGAGGTATCGTTATTTCTAATCCAACCTCTAAACCCTCGGTTATGACTTTCACATATACTCCGGGAGTGGTGTTGTTCAAACAACTACCTAAATATGCACTCTCTCTCAAGTAGATACATAATAAATAGGAACAGCTAATTGAGGGCCCTTCAATCAACTACAACAATAATGTAGTTGAACAAATAAAGATAAACAACCAACAAAACTATATTAATACCACAATTAGTTCATCCCCAACGGGTTCAACCAACAACCTTAGATTAAGAAATTTAGCTACTCATGCTCAATAACAATAAAAACCCAAAAGAATTCATAAAGCTCAAAAATAAAGATGAAAAGAAGAATATGTAAAACTCTAATGGTGTCTTGTCTTCTCACAATAAGTTCTTGCCTCCTACTTGAGTCTAAAATTAAGGATCTCACTCTCTTGGGCGGATTACATTGTTTAAATAGGGTTTTGACAAATTAATCTCGTGTTTTGCACTTAAGTCCTTCAATTTCCAGGCTTGTCAGATGTCGCCCGCGACCGCGGCAGGAACGCGGCGCGACCGCGGTGGCCTTCAGTTATTTCTGCTTCAGTTATTCTTCCACCGCGCTCCATCCGCGGTCGCGGTGGACCAGGTTCCAGCGATTTTCAGCTCTTTCTCTTGTGCTTTCTCACGGGTTCCACTCGATTGGCCTCGAACTCCCTTAATTGACTCCAAATAAATCCAAAGTGTCTCCTCTCATCGAATATATCCTGCAAAGCACAAAACACACTAATCAGAGCATTTGTTATCAATATTCACACTGAAAACATAATAAAGTATGGTTCATTAGGGGCAAAAATATAGTCTAATTCACCTATTATCAACACCCCACACATAAACCTTTGCTCGTCCTCGAGCAGCAAAACCATACTCTAAAGGCCTAATCTTCTCAAGCATTACCCTACAGTATCACACCATGACATTTCGCAAACATTGCACCTAGTCGTGTAACATCATGTCTCAAGTGATGACTCTCTATGCATGCCACATTCTTACTTCCTCAAAGTACGCTATACAGAGGTCAAGACTTACCTTTTCTTCATGAATCACGTGCCCTCACATCACACAACTGAGAGTAGTTCCACAAGAGATAATATTAAGAACAACCGGAACTTTAAATAGAAAGAATTCACTCACTCTCAAAAAGAACATTCATATGCCTCACTGACACGCCATAAGCTTGCCCGTAGTGTAATACTATACTAATTGAGTCTATTAAGTCTAAGATACATAGGTCTTTATTTGGTTGTAATGTAGGCCAAGGGACGGGTAGGATACATTTGGTTATAGTGACTAACCTCCCTAAGAACTTTTAATACACTTACATCAACGCTCAACCCATTTTCATGGTTGGCCAGAACTTTCACCACACTTTGCTTCATAACAACCCCACTATTTTCAGGTGCAACTTTCTTTTTCTATGCCACTAATCATCAAAGACTGCATTTATTTATTGTCTTCTTTGCTTTCTTTATTTTATTTTTTTCTTTCTAAGTGGCCTTCACTTTTTCATTTTATTTCTTTCACACTTTTGCACCTTTCATCCTATTCCTTCTATTTCTCTTTTCAAACTAAACCACCACCCCCACACTTTAACTTTTACACATTTGCTAACAATTTAAGTGCTCATGGGAGGTACAGGGTTCAAACAGACAAGCTATTCAAACAATTGGGTATGGTTTGTTATGTGGTTATCAAAGAAACATGCTTATAAGCTCAAAGGGGTTAACTATGGTTAATTGCTTTCAGGTGGATATACATTTATGTCTGGCTTCAAAGAAATGCCTAAATCCTTTCTAAAACTATACAAACTTCTATTTCGTTTTGTACACACACAGGGCAAGTTCTGGGTATCAAATGACAACACAGAATATGATGCACAAATAACTCACACGCACATGGCACATAATCCAATCCGAATTGGTTCATCAAAACACCCCAAAGAGTATTCAAGTCAGTTACAATATGCAAAATTAAGGCATTCTAACCGAGTCAACAAAAGAGCCTAAGTGTCACACCCTAGGATCTTTGGTATTCATGTGTAACACACTAAGGGCTGCATTCTTGCCATTCAATTCCTTGCCCAAGAGAGTCCTAACAACTACAAAAAGAAAAAAATATATATATCTAACTATACCCGGTTCAAGCTAAACCATTGGAAAAGAACTGTGGTCAAAAGAAAAACCAAGGGGGAGTTACTACACTACCTAAAAGAAGAAAAAAATCTTTTTGGTGTTTTCTTTGGACTAACTTCCCTCAAGAAAACTGCCTAAGTATTCCGTCATTAGGAAGAGTCCACTACATTTTCTGGTTTTATTTTTTTTTAACTTCGACTTAGTGCCCTCAAGAGACTCGTCGGAAGGTGTCCGTCTTCGGGACAAGCCAACTAATTGAAAACCATCAAACAAATTATATATACACTAAAAACAAGACAAAAATCATCACATATACAACAACAACAATTTGTCCCCCACCCCACACTTGAAAACTTGGCATGTCCCCATGTCAATTAACAATAAAAGTACAAAGGGGTAAGGAGACTTCCCTGGTGCTCACTCATTGTCTGAAATGGTGGTCGGGTCAACATTGCATGCCCTTCCTAGTGCACGGAACCACGCCATGAACTTTTCTCCGATCTAGCCTGGCGGGTGGACATTGCATCCATCCGGACGTGGAGGGCATCCACTGAGGTGCGCAAGCCGGCCACATCCTCCTCCAAAGTTGACAGCCTGGGAACAGGCCGAGGTCGAGAGGGACCTACCCCGTCATGAGACCTCCGAGGTGGGGCCTCATCAGGAATGACCTCATCCTCATCAGCCACCTCTAGAGGGTGTGGTTGCTCTTTGCCCACATTAATCTTACCAGCTCTGAACGGGGCCTTCTTTGCCAATTTGCCGTCATCAGGCCTCTCAAGTACATTGGCCATCTTGCACAGCCGAGTCACAAGGGAAGGGAAGTAGAATGCTTTTATTACCTCAGACGATCGAATTAACATCTCATCATGGAGCACTCGGGCGATACCAAAGTCCAACCTGTTGACGAAGCACCACACCATCACCGCCCAAGGGGGGTTGACATCGGTGGTATTGCTAGTGGGTAGCAGGCGGCTGCAGATAATTGTGAACCAACACTTGGCCTCCCAGGGAGTTCAGTGTGATTCCCTCTTTGACCCATGTGGGCTCCCCTCCCACGCAAATCGACTGCACGATAATGGGCCAGTTGACTAGTGGTGTCTGCTGGGCCTGGTAAGGATCAACATCCCCCAAGAAGGTCGGCAGCCTGTAAGCCGACGTATAGCCTCCAATGAGGCATCCACCCTTGTCCTCCTGACAGTGACAACCCGGTGCACATGCTCCGGGCAGTTAGCATAAAATTCCCAGACCATCAAATTTCGGCTTCCTCCGGGTCTTCAAAGAATATACCCCACTGGCGCCTTTGAATTTCTTCGAACATTGCTGAGCTCTCATGCTGTAAATCAGCCCTGTCAACTGGCACCTCGTGGACCATCTTCCTTGTATACTTAGCCTCATACCGGTCCTTAGCAGCCTTGGACACAAATTGGGTTGAGTCATACCGACTGGTGCCCTCAGTGTTTCATCTCTTTCGTGAATGGGCCATGATACCTGTGATAAGACGGACAATAGTTAGAGAGTTCCCAAAATGTATGCCTATCGGGTGATTACTCAGACTTCACCACCACGAAGGTCACAGACCTCACAAACTTGCTCAATGGGGCCACTTTTACGAACAATATGTGGGCATAATTGGTAACAAGCATACATAGGCCCCATCGATAATAACTTTCCCAAACATTCAAGACAACCAAGCACCAATCTCATCCCTACTACACAAACTTCTTCCACCATAGTCAAATATACACCACCCCACCAATATCACACAGTGGGTGGACACACCCACTAAAAACAAGTAAGAGGTGGTGGAGAACCACCATTACACCACAATACAACAAAGTTCTACTACACAATCAAAAGTTCAAACCAAAAAATTAGAAAGAAGAAGAGAAAAAGAAATACTTACTTAAGGGGAGATGGAGAGGGCAACAATGGAGGTTGAAAGGGGAGAGAGGGCGGGCGTGGGATTTGGGTAGAAGAAGAGAGGGCGTGGGTTTTTGGAGGAGAGGAAAAGGGTTGAGAAATAAGGGGAAAGTGGGTTAATGGGTAGGGTACAATTAAAAGGAAAATAAAAGAAAAGCAAATAAGAAAAGAAAAAGAAAGAAAACTTACCTGGGCGGAAATTGGCCTGCCGCGGTGGGTTCAGAGAGATGAGAAATGACCGCGGTCGCGCTGCGGTTCGCCGCGGTCGCGAGAGGTTCAGAGAGGGTGATTTTCACCGTGGTCGCTAGAGGTTCAGAGAGGGTAATTTTTTTCGCGGCCGCAGTGACGGACGTATGAGCAAAACATTAAATCCCCAATTGTCACCGCGGTCGCGGTGGCCTGTACTCTATTGTTAGTGTGTGTTTCGCATGTTTTTGCCTTACCAGAGTTGTTTTATGACCCAGTCTTTTGCTTAACACACCTCCAAGCTTGTCCTGCACACTCAAAAACTCGTTAGACGTGTCTACATCAATTACAACATAATCAAAAGAGAGAAAACACTACTATCATGGGTTGCCTCCCACGCAGCGCTTTATTTAACATCGCGGCACGATGAGCACAACAATCAATGGGTTGCCTCCCATGAAGCGCTTGATTTAACGTCGCGGCACGACGCAGAATGAGCACATTTAAGTCTCGCTCAACCTCTGTAGTTCAAAAATATTCACCACAGACAACTCTTTGGTCTCATTCATCCCCACATACAGCTTTAATATTTGTCCATTAACCTTGAAAGCATTGGACCCGTCTTCAGTAGAAATCTCCACAGCACCAGAGGGAAACACTGTGACCACTTTGAATGGTCCAGACCATCGGGACTTAATCTTACCCGGAAACAATCTCAACCTTGAATTATAGAGCAACACTTTGTCTCCGGGTTTGAAATTTCGATCCACGATATTTTTGTCGTGCAACCTCTTCATTCTCTCCTTGTATAGCCGTGTGCTTTCAAATGCTTGATATTGTAATTCCTCCAACTCATGCAGCTCTGTTACTCGATTTTCACCCGCAGCATCAATATCCAAGTTTAACTTCTTCAATGCCCACCAGGCTCGATGTTCTAACTCTACAGGCAGGTGACAGGCCTTACCAACTACCAATTTGTATGGAGACATACCTATTGGTGTTTGAAATGCGGTCTTATAGGCCCAGAGTGCATCATCAAGTTTATTTTCCCAATCAATTCTTGTGGCGTTTACTGTTTTGGTCAGCACACTCTTTATCTCACGGTTTGAGACTTCAACCTGCCCACTTGTTTGCGGGTGATAAGGGGTTGCCACCTTATGGCGCACATCATATTTGGCTAGAAACTTCTCGAAGACATGATTGCAGAAGTGCGTGCCTCCGTCACTAATGATGGCTCTTGGGATCCCGAACCGGGTGAATATGTTTTTCTTCAAGAACCCCATCACCACTCTAGCATCATTGGTAGGGAATGCTGCAGCTTCCACCCATTTGGACATGTAGTCTACAGCAACAAGGATGTACTTATTGCCATAGGAGCTGACGAAGGGTCCCATGAAGTCGATCCCCCACACATCAAACACCTCCACTTCTTGTATTGGGTTCATGGGAATTTTATGTCGACGGGAGATGTTTCCCGTTCTTTGGCACTCATTGCAGCCCTTCACCCACTGGTGAGCATCTTTGAACACCGTTGGCCAGTAGAAGCCGGCCTCCAACACCTTTGCTGTTGTGCGAACTCCTCCAAAATGTCCTCCATAAGGTGATGCGTGACAGGCCTGCAAAATAGAAAATTGTTCTATCTCGGGGACATACCTCCGGATCATGTTATCAATACATATTCTAAGCAAATGAGGTTCATCCCAATAGTAATTGCGGCAATCACGATAAAATCTTTTCTTTTGTATAGAGGAGAGTTCATAAGGTTCAATACCGCTGGCCAGGTAGTTTGCAATGTCTGCATACCATGGCACATCTTCCACACTTGTGGCTAGAAGCTGCTCATCGAGAAAGGTTTCCAGAATATCCTCCGACTCCATCGCATTCTCAGCACCTTCAAGACGTAACAGATAATCAGCGACTTGGTTCTCCGTGCCCTTGCGGTCACGAATCTCCAAGTCAAATTCTTGAAGAAGCAACACCCAACGAATTAGGCGCGGCTTAGACTCTTTCTTATCAACCAAGTATCTGATGGCTGCGTGATCGGTGTACACAATCACCTTCGACCCGATCAAGTAAGACCTGAACTTATCAAAGGCGAACACCACTGCCAACATCTCCTTCTCGATCACCGTGTAGTTCAGCTGAGCTCCACTTAAAGTCCTACTTGCGTAGTAAATTGGGTGCATTGTTTTATCTTTGCGCTGACCCAACACGACTCCCACTGCGTAGTCACTAGCATCGCACATGAATTTAAACGGTTTCTCCTAGCGAGGGCAACTATAATTGGTGTTGTGACTAGCCGCTTTTTCAGCTCCTCAAACTCCACCCTGCAATCATCAGAAAACACAAAGGGGTTATCTTTTTCAAGCAACTTACAGAGGGGGTTGGCGATCTTGGAGAAGTCCTTGTTGAATCGCCGGTAGAACCCAGCGTGCCCAAGGAAGCTACGAATCGCTTTGACTGATGTGGGAGGTGGAAGTTTTTCGATCACATCGACTTTAGCTTTGTCCACCTCAATTCCTTTACTTGATACCAATTACCCCAAGACGATCCCTTCTTGTACCATGAAATGGCACTTCTCCCAATTAAGCACAAGATTCGTCTCGATGCACCTCTTTAGGACACTGGTTAAATTTGCTAGGCACTTATCGAATGAATCTCCCACTACTGAGAAATCATCCATGAACACCTCGATGATATCTTCCACCATGTCAGTGAATATGGCCATTATGCACCGTTGGAATGTGGCAGGTGCATTGCAAAGGCCAAATGGCATCCTCCTGAAGGCAAACACCCCGTAGGGGCATGTGAAGGAGGTCTTTTCCCTGTCTTCCGGGGCAATTGAAATCTGGTTGTACCCCGAGTACCCGTCCAGGAAACAAATGTGAGACCTCCCTGCTAGCCTGTCGAGCATTTGGTCAATGAAAGGAAGTGGGAAGTGGTCTTTTCGGGTGGCAAGATTCAGCTTCCTGTAATCCATGCATATCCTCCAGCTCGTGACGGTTCTTGTAGATATCAACTCATTTTTGTCATTCTTTACCACTGTCATGCCACCCTTCTTTAGGACACACTTCACTGGGCTAACCCAGCTGCTGTCAGAGATGGGGAAAATGATTCCCGCATCTAATCACTTGATGATCTCTTTCTTCACCACTTCCTTCATGTTCGGGTTCAAGCGCCTTTGGCGTTCCCTGGAAGGTATGTGTCCCTCTTCCAGGAGAATCTTGTGCATGTAATAGGATGGGTTGATCTCTTTGATATCTCCCATGGTCAAACCAATGGCAGTCTTACACTCTGAGAGTACCTGTAACAATTGATTCGCCTGCACATCTAACAAACTGGATGAGATAATAACAGGTAGCGTAGAATTAGGGCCTAAAAATGCGTACCTGAGATGAGCTGGCAATGGTTTCAACTCTAGTTTGGGTGGTTCTTCCACAGAGGGATTAGCTGGCGGGCTCTCTCTTTTCTCCAAGTGCAATGGCTCAAACTCGAGAGCCCTCGGCCAGACCCCTTTACCTTCAAGTGCTAACACCCACTCTGCCAACTCCTCACCATTTACATCATCCAAGTTCATTAAACATACGGCAAAGGAGTCCTCAATAGTCAAGGACGCATCATCTTCCTCCACTATCACATCCACGGCATCAATTAAAGAACAGTTGGCGAACTCACTCGGTCGCCTCATGGATTTCTGCACGTTGAATGTGATTTCATCATCATTAAGCCTCATCTTGAGCTCTCCAGCCTCACAATCAATGAGAGCTCTGCCTGTGGCCAAAAATGGCCTTCCCAAGATTATGGGAATTTCCTCATCCACACGACAATCTAGTATCACAAAATCAGCAGGGAACACAAACTTCCCCATTTGCACTAAAACATCATCAGAATATCTGACGGTCGCTTCACCGTCCTATCGGCTAACTGCAGCAACATGGAGGTAGGTATGGCTCGACCCATACCCAGTCTCTTATAAATGGCCAGGGGCATTAGATTAATGTTGGCCACCAAATCACACAGAGCTTTGGCAAAAGCAAAATTGCCAATGGTGCAGGGAATTGTAAAACTCCCTGGGTCAGATAACTTTTCTGCAATAGGTCGTGTTACCACAGCACTGCAAGTTTGAGTAAGGGTCACAGTCGCCAAATCTTGGAAATCAAACTTCCGGGACATCAAGTCCTTCATCATCTTTGCATACCCAGGCATTTCTTTCAGAGCATCAATCAGAGGAATGTTTACCTGTATCTGCTTCAGCATATCCAAGAACTTCTTGTACTGCTCATCTTTTTGGTATTTTGCTAGCCTTTAAGGGAATGGCGCTGGCGGTCTCTTATTCCAAGTGATCTGCTTCTCAATTACTACCTCAACTACTGGCTCTGGGGTTATCTCCTTTTCTTTCTCAGCCTCACTCTGCCCTTTAGGTTCTCCTTCAGCAATTTGCATTGTTACCTTGGTCAAGGTTGTGGAATCATCAATTTCGATTGGTATTGGAACTAGTGTCTCTGCTTGCCTGCTTTCACGATCCAACTCTTGCTCCAAGTCTAAGTCCCTGCCATTGCGGAGACTCACTGACATCATCTGCTTCGGGCCATGGTCCTTAGGATTCACCTGAGTGTCTGCAGGTAAAGTCCCATGAGGACGATTGTTCACTGCCATTGAAATATGGCCCAACTGCACTTCAATATTTTTAATAGCTGAGTCATGAGCATCTACTCTTTCACTAATTTTGGCAGTTGACCCAATCACTTGTTGCATAATTGCATCAAGCCTGGAAAACCCATCTTCTTGTCTCCCCCCATGTTGTTGTTGAGGGGAGTGGTATGCCTGCTGCTGATTCTGATTGTTATACCCTTATGGCCTTTGATAAGGTTCCACATTATCATGAGGTCTCATGGCACCCATGTTTCCATTATTCTGCTGCTGATGAGGTGGTCTATATGGTTGAACTTGTTGGCCCCAGTTCTGTCCCCCTTGTCTTTGGCCTCCATAGTTTGACACATAATTCATGTTTTCTGGGTAAGGAGGGTGATCTCCATCTGCATTCCACTGATTACCAATTGGTTGACTAATGAAAGATGTGCATAAGCCCCCATTGGTAGTATCTACAATATGAACTTGTTGCTTTATCCCAGACTCCTCTACCTTTTTCGTAAGAAGACTCATTTGTGTCATCAAGGTAGCCATGTTCTCAGCCATAGTGTTGGATGGATCTAATGGCACCGAGTGAACAATTGGGGTCATAGGAGAACCCCTGGTTGTCCAACCTGAATTCTGTGCCATCGTATCAAGTAGAATCTGGCACTCTCTCCATGTCTTGCTTAGGAATGCTCCACCAGCGGAAGCATCAATATTGGCTTTTACACCGTCAGCCAGACCCATATAAAATCGATGTCCCAACATTTTCTCAGGAATTCCATGGTGAGGACAGATAACCAGCATCCCTTTGAACCGTTCCCATGTCTCGTGTAGTGTCTCCATGGGCTTCTGCCTAAAGCTTATGATCTCATCAATTTGTTGTGCTGTCTTGTTTGGTGGATGGAATTTATTCAGAAATTGCTTGACCAATTCCTCCCATGTTGCAATAGAGTTGATAGGGAGGGAGTTGAGCCAAGTCTGGGCAACTCCTGTCACCGAGAATGGAAACAATAACAGTATTAGTGCCTCCGGAGTAACATTCGGCTACCTCTGGGTCTTGTAGATAGACAGAAAATTCGTTAAATGTTGCTGAGGATCTTCTACGTATGACCCCGAAAATAGCCCCTTATTCTGCAACAAGTGTAGCATATTGTTTGTAATCTGAAAAAAATCCGCTTCAATCTGAGGGACCAAAATCGCAGTTGCCAAGTTGTCAGTTGTGGGTTGTGCCCAGTCGTAAAGTGGCGCCTTAGGTACAATGGGTGACTGAGGCGCTGCAATCCGTGCAGCTGGGTCAGCCACACCATCCCCAGCATTAATGTTGTTGTTGTCATTCAGCTCTGCCATGTCTGGTTCTATGTGTTCAATGTTTGATTGTTGTTTGCTTCTACGGTTGGCCAAGTTCAAGGTCTTGAAAACTTTTTCGGGATCTGGAAATGCTTCAAATACTTCACCAGTTCTCGAGCAGTTTCTAGGCATGCACCTGTGCCACCGATTCAACAAACATTAGAAATTTAATATATGTATGAAATCAAAGAAAATCGACTATACTTAAGAATTTTCGAATTTCCTTCAACTACAACTGATAATACCGTTAATTCCCCGACAACGACGCCAAAATTTGATCACGCTCAACTGTGTCTACTAAAAGACAACGCGGGCGTTGCAAATATAATCTGGGGTATTATGCCCAGAGTCAAATCCCACAGGGAATCAACGTATCAGTTGTTATTGTTAGATTACCAATTCTCACTAGTCAACTTTCTCAAACGTTGTAAATATCACTTGGTGTTATTTTTATACTACTATAGCTGAACAAAAATATAACAAACTAAGATTAACTAGTAATGGGATGTAAATAATTGGATTAAAGGTCTAAGGTTATGGTTTCCCCCGTTGGTGAACTTCCTTCTTGTGTACTTCCTATAGTTTTGATTTAGTTGTCTCTATATCAATCATGAACACTCTAGTTATCATAAATCTCTCCCAAGTAATTATGATAATTTACTAGACGCACTTTCTCAAGTTACGCTAGCTATATTGCATTACCGTTCACTTTAGACTGCACCCGAGGTATCGTTATTTCTAATCCAACCTCTAAACCCTCGGTTATGACTTTCGCCTATACTCCGGGAATGGTGTTGTTCAAACAACTACCTAAATATGCACTCTCTCTCAAGTAGATACATAATAAATAGGAACAGCTAATTGAGTGTCCTTCAATCAACTACAACAATAATGTAGTTGAACAAATAAAGATAAACAACCAACAAAACTATATTAATACCACAATTAGTTCATCCCCAACGGGTTCCACCAACAACCTTAGATTAAGAAATTTAGCTACGCATGCTCAATAACAGTAAAAACCCAAAAGAATTCATAAAGCTCAAAAATAAAGATGAAAAGAAGAAGATGTAAAATTCTAATGGTGTCTTGTCTTCTCACAATGAGTTCTTGCCTCCTACTTTGAGTCTAAAATTAAGGATCTCCCTCTCTTGGGCGGATTACATTGTTTAAATAGGATTTTGGCAAATTAATCCCGTGTTTTGCACTTAAGTCCTTCAATTTCCAGGCTTGTCAGATGTCGCCCGCGGTCGCGGCAGGAACGCGGCGCGACAGCGGTGGCCTTCAGTTATTTCTGCTTCAGTTATTCTTCCACCGTGCTCCAGCCGCGGTCGCGGTGGACCAGGTTCCAGCAATTTTCAGCTCTTTCTCTTGTGCTTTCTCACGGGTTCCACTCGATTGGCCTCGAACTCCCTTAATTGACTCCAAATAACTCCAAAGTGTCTCCTCTCATCGAATATATCCTGCAAAACACAAAAAACACTAATCAGAGCATTTGTTATCAATATTCACACTGAAAACATTATAAAATATGGTTCATTAGAGGCGAAAATATAGTCTAATTCACCTATTATCAGTGATGTTCTCCCGTGCAGTTTTGGCTGGAAAAAGCCAGACTAATAAGTACATTAATTAAAGTTAATTCTTTGCAAACTTATGGAAAATACCAGTCGTAGATTCCCCTTTTTAATTGTTTTTTCATCCATTTGCAGAAAACAATGGAAGCATTCTCAATAGTCCTATCATTCACTCAATTGGTATATTTAGCTTCCATTCTCGGTGCTGCAACAAGGAGATAGTCGATCTTCTTCGGACTGATTCTATCGCGTGTGGAATGGATTGAGTTTTCTATTTCTTTTTTGGTTCCCTTTTACTTTTTGAATTGTTTATTGTCAATGTTTCAGATAATTCTAGTGCAAATTTAGCAAGAGGATGGCTGTTTATATTTCAACTACCTTCTCTCATTCTGTATCTGTATATGAAAATGAGTAATGCACTAACATAAGCCTTTCAAGAACCCATAAGATGTGAATGTGAACACGTTCTAAACCATGATGAGTTTCAAGAAAACTATTTTCACTTGTTGCAAAAAGTTTTCACAAACAAACACCTCAAGGTCCTGTCCGACCAAAAACATATCTTCCTCAAAAGCAGATACACAACACCAGTAAAAAAACAGAACTACGCATTGCATAAATACCAGGAAAGCAGGACAGGGACAAGGAGTTCTGAGCTGCTTTTCAAACAAAACAAGGATTATTGAATATATAATTGTGTAGCTACAGTTGTCGCCCATAATTCAAGAAGAAGAAGACTACTGTATAACTTCCATGATCCACCAGATGCCACCAAATGTTGATTATTGACTCAAGCAATTTCATGCTTTCTTTCTGCATCAAAAAAGAATAAAGGATCATGCATTAAAATGCTTAGTGAGAGAGATTATTCTGAATTGCAAGATAAAAAGGACGCAAACTCAATAAACAGTCATTAGGTCTTCCGAGAAGAATGGAAAAAGTCATGCACAAAAACAGGAAGATGCACCCAATAACCTCAACGTCCTTACCAAGAACAGCCTAACAAAATGGAAGAACAATGTCACAGGGTTCAAATTCGAACTTATCAGCCTTTGTAGTGCAATTTTTTGAGATTCTAAAATAGATCAATCATCAAATATCGACATAAGTTTTGGAAGTAACAACCATGCAATCCCTAACAGTTTGATCCCCTTATCCCTTGAAAAACAAAACTGATAATAACCTGCTTTACTTGAGAATTGAAGAATTTTCATCTGGAAATAAACCCTCCAACCTCTGAGAAGATGCATCTAGACCATGGAAGATTGGAAGTTTGTGAACATCACACATTCTGGCAAACTTGCTAACAAAATCCATCGGGAACCAGGGAAATATGAATGCCATGGTATAAGTATTGGGCTCTCTTTTTTGTGGTACGAGAGAGAGAGAGAGAGAGAGAGAGAGAGACGAAATGACAAAGAGAGAGAGAGAGAGAGCCGAAATGACAAAGAGAAAGAGAGAGAGAGAGAGAGAGAGAGAGAGAGAGCCGAAATGACAAAAGAGCGTGAAATGAGTGATCTGCTCGTAACTGCCAAATTAGTGACGACAACAAGAATAAGAAGATGTAAATCAAGTAACGATTCAGAAATAGAGGCGGATTTTGAACTCGTCTAACTTTCTCAGAATCATGATCATTATCACCATATCACTGAAGAACCAAAGTAAATTGCACGATGGATGTCTTGCAATCCTTGATGCACAGCCATAACAGTTTCTTTTACCCCAAACCATATCCACCGCATTTTCCCATACACTTCCGCTGAAAATAGTTCATAACTGAAAATTCGTAAATATATATTTTTCTCGGTATCTTTCATAAAGTTATTCCCACTGCCGGTAAGAGTGCTGAAAATGATGTTTTTGTTCTTATCATGTGGATAAGAGCCGCCGGAATACCCTGCCTCATCTGCCCTCTTTCTCAACTTTAGTTTCAGTTGTAACCTTTACTCCTTGCTTCATACAGATATCAACCGGCTTTCTGCCATCCCCTGATATTATTTAGGCTGAATTCATAGACAGCCCCTCGAACTTGTCACAAAGTTCCATTTAGACACCTTAACTAAATATATGACCTATCGAAATATTGAACTATGTCAGATATGTGCCTATTGAACACCTTAAAAATATCCAGTCCAAAAAACAAATAGCATGTAGACTGTAGTATAAAAGCCAGTGGCAATAAACGAATAAATTTGTGATACGTGTAAAAGGAAAAACTAGAAAGCAAAAAAGAAATACACGAGCTTCTTCTTCAACAGTTTCGAGCCTTCGACAGATACACGAGCTTCTTCATCCGGTGACTGATTTTGATCCATGACATCAGTGAAACCAAAAACTAGACCAGAAAAGCTAAGAGAAGCAACATTGTAAACGAAATCGGCACTGTGTTTGCTGCAACTGCTGGCTTAACCGAGTTTTCAAAGTGTTTTATAGGAAAAAAGTATCAAGTCCATATGCAATTAATTCTACTCTATAACTGAAAAAAGGAGGAAAATTCAGGTTTGAAGTAAGCTCTCTGCCAGTCTGCCTCTGCCCAAAAAAACAGTGATGGAATTGAAAAAAACAGAGCAAAAAAATAATAAGAGAAGAAGAAGAAGAAGGAAGGAAGGAAGGAAGAAAAAAAGGAAGAAAGCTCTAAAATGCTCTCCGCTGCTCGCTCGAAAACACCAGAGCAAATAAAAAAGAGAACAAGAAGAAGACAAAGGAAGAAAGAAAGAAGAAAGAAGACTGAAGAAAGAAGAAAAAAGAATGGACAAAGGTAGAAACTCGAAGAAGAAGAAGAAGCAAGGAGAAAAAGAGGAAAGAAGAAAAGAGAAGCATACCTGATGTCCTGATCGAAGAAACTTGAAGAAGAAAGAGGACATCTTGTTTGCTTCTTTGTTGTGGGGCTGGGTCGACGAACTCACCTAATTTGTGTTTTAATCGCTGATGGTCGCTGCCTTTTTCATTTCCTTTTTTCAAAAAAGCATCGTTGTTGGCGTCTTTTGCTACCCAACCCAGTACCTCTCACTACTCAGGCAGAGACACTCGCCTTTTTGACATCGCCACGCAACAGAGGCAAATAGCGCCAGAGGCATGCGTCACATCGCCTCGCACTACTAGCGTTGAGGCGAGCGCTATTTACAGAGCTAGAGTTAAGTCACGAAACTTCACTGGGCTTCACCCTCCCACCTTCACATGCATGGACCCGAAAGCAGAGCCAATACAATTTTTGGAGAAAATTGAAGAAATATTTATTTCAGTAGGTTGTCTGGATACTCAGGCTGCTGAGCTGGTTGGGTACCAGTTGACTCAAGCTGAAGGAGGGTTGAGAACTTACAAGAAGAGCATAGGTTTGAATCTACCATCAATCTCTTGGCTACAGTTCACACAGGCTTTCATGGAAAGGTTCCTGCTCAGCAGCCAACAGGATGAACTCAGGCGTGAATTTGAAATATTCAGACAGAGTACGATGACAGTTACAGAGTATGAAATGGAGTTTAACAACTTAGCAAAGCATACCCCCAACTTGATCCCTACAGAAAAAGAAAGGGTCAAAAGATCTGTGGACGGTCTTAATCCGTGTACTCCATCTTGATCCCTACATAGTTAAACGCAAAGAGGTTTTTGACAAAATTATCAAACAGTCTTGGGAGGCTAGCAAACAGCCAAAGACCATAGGTGGTAATAGCAGGCAGATAGGTGGAGGAAAGAATAGAATTCACATAGCTCAGATTCAATCAACGGCTCAATCCTTTTCGTACCTGTCTCCCTCCAGGCAGAATCAACAGGCTCGAAATCAAGCTTATCAGGGGCATAGTGCACCTACTGAGAGTCAGACAGTTCAGTCTTACCCCTAATTCCCTACTTGTCAGAAAATACATTATGGACTTTGTCGATTTGGTCAACGAGGATACTACCATTGCAATGATCCAGGCCATATGAGAGATTGCCTTCAGCTCAAGCAGGCCATAGCTGCTCAGGCAGCTTCTACAGCTACTACTCTCACTGTACCTCCTCCAGTTCGGTCTAACAACCCAGTAGGTCGTGGTGTAGGTAAGAAAAGAGCTCAGGCAAGTGGCAAACCAACTAGGCTCCAAGCCGCCATAGACCGTATGACGCCCATAACGGAGGGTGGGCCAACGAGGACGAGTTGAGTAGGAATGACAGGCTTCTAGGCTGGTAAGCTTCTTTACGGAATGGGAGACGAAAGTGAAGAGCTTTATAAGGCACAACAAGTTCACATGGTACACGCGTTTTTGGGGCTCGATCTTGCGTAGGCTGAAAGAAAATTCCTTGCGGGCCTAGGCCCTAAGCGGACAATACGTGTCATGGGCTTGGGTCATGACAAATATGGTATCAGAGTCGAATCTCCCTCGACACGATGGTGGGGCAAACCCCAGCGAGGATGCTGAGTCCCAAGGGGGGTGAATGTGACGCCCACAACATAGGGCGGCCAACAAGGGCAGTGCGAGTAGAACTGGCAGGCTGCTTGGTTGGCTAGGTAGGCAAGCCTCTGAAAAAGGGTGCACATGTCACCTTAAGCAAATTCCATATCGGAATGGGAGAGGAAAGTGAAGAGCTTTATAAGGTACCACACAAATTCACACGATACACGCACTTTTGGGACTCGATTTGGCATAGTCTGAAAGACAAATTTGTGCGGGCCTAGGCCTAAAGCGGACAATACATGCCATGGGCTTGGGCCGTGACAGACTAACAGAGTGCAGAGGCATCAAATATCGTCATCACATGTAATTTAATACTTTGTGACCGTCTTTCTCATACTTTGATAGACCAAGGATCTACCGTCTCTTATCTGTCACACTTCCTTACTATAGGATTTGGAAAAGAACCCAAACAACTAGAAATTTCCTTTGAGGTTTCAATATCCGTTGAAAACTCGTGAGGAGTTGATTATGATACGTCTTTCACATAGAAATGATATATCCTCTCACAACAAGAATCTAATCACAAACTGTCTATGAGACCTAGTTGAGTAAAAGGTAACACTACAAAGGGAAATACATATTTTGTGAGCAAGGAAGATATATAGGATGCATAGGACAAAGGTCCTAGTTTGAAAGTGAGTGTGCGAGTTGATGATGTGAGAATGAACCCCGAGGGAGAGGTTCAAGGAACACGACACAGCTAAGGCTAAGAACGTTGCGCATGTTGACATGGGAATATGAAAGTAGAAATAATGTGACTCTATGAATTAGCACAAGCACTTTTATAAGCATAAAAAAGAGTTGCCTAATGAGTCATGGTGAATTTATTCCACTAGCAGTCCTAATAGTTGGACGACAGTTGTTACAAGAGAGAGTGATAACCTTGATGTGTATATTGATGCCTTGGTGATGTTGTATATTGTGGGATCAAGTGATTGGATGTAGAGATGTTGTATTGTGATATTTGGGCAGGTGAAAGTTGGTGAAAGTTATTTTTGTAACTCTAGTTATAAAATAAACTTTGCCAAACTTTCGAAAAACATGGGGAGCTTGCCAAAGTTTAGTACTCAAAGGATATAAGAATTTGACATAAGGCCTAAGCCTTCCCTCTCAATTCAAGGAGTAACCAAGTTTGATAGTCGAGGACAAACGTCATAAAGGGGAGCCTATAATGCCCCGGAAAATCTTTCGCTAAGTATTATGTCATCATTTAAACCATAAGATAGACACACTGGTGTTCGAAAATGTTGGCCCATGTCACTGAATGGGTTTTGAAGATTGACAAGTTGAACCAGGTCCATCAGATCACACACATCTGAACGGAACAGTTGGCACAAGAATTGTTCATGCATAGGAGATATCAGTGATTGCTGAGTATGAAAGAGCTAAAAGGATGTCTCCTAATACGAAAAGGTTGCAAACTGATAAAGAAGATTGAAGTTGATTTCAGCAAGGACAGAAATAGAGAAGGAAGTTGAGTCATAGTCGAACTCGTATACCCAGGTAGAGTTGGATCAGAATTGAACCATGTACTCAACAACTGACTCTATAAATACTCAATGTATTACTGCTGAAAGAAGTGACGCACAAAGACAAAAGTGAATCAAGTTCTGAAAAGCAAAGTTCACAGGATATTTTGCAAGCAGAAGTATTGTGCGAAGGCTACAGTTCAACTAGAAGAAACAGTTTCATCGTTTGTGTGTTGAGTCTAGTTGATGTGTAGTAGGAGTTTTAACATTGTATCTTTTCAGCTTTCATAGAAGCAATTGTAATAGGTACACATTGTTCAAGTTAGAGTTAGCTTGAAATCTGTAGAAATTAGCTAGAGGCTAGTTGATACAAAGAGGATTAGAGTTAGTCATAGGATTACAAAAGAGTTTATTTTGTAAGTCCGTTTGGCTCAGAGTTTTTAGTGAAGTGTTTGAGCAAATCCTACTGAGGAGTGGTCGTGGTTTTTTTCACCTTTTGAGCCAGGTGTTTTCCACGTAAAAATCTCTGTGTCTTTACTTTACTGTTTTATTATTCCGCAACAGTTGAAAGTAGTACACCAAGAAGAACCAGGTTCTTCTTATTAGACAACACTTGAAAATTGGATACTGCACAATTAACTTATATTATTGTGTAGTATTGAAGTCTAAAACATCAATTGGTATCAGAGCGGGTTATCCGTGAAAAGGCTAACACCTTGGAAAAGATCAGAATGAGTGCACCACCTGGGAAATGGGAAGGTCAATCAACCGCAAGGCCACCACTCTTCAATGGCCAGTACTATTCTTGGTGGAAA
>ML295056.1:192917-225059 GCA_005239495.1 Nicotiana undulata | reverse complement strand
TCTAGAATAGGGGCAGCTGTCCAAAAAGATAAGGTTGACAGCTGCCCTATGTACTATTATGTATTATTTACAACTTTTGAAATTAGGAATATTCTAAAAGATACCCCATTCCCAAATACCTATAAAGGGACCCTCTCTTCACACTTTAAGGACCTTTTTTTCGGTCTAAAAAAGAGGCTGCAAAAAAGGTCTGGGTGCAGAATTCCACACACACATAGAAAATCATAGCAACACTTACTGCTAAAAAAAGGTTTTCAAAATCAGTAAAGAAAAAGAGAAAAGGAAATCTGGTGTCTCTTTTGAAGAAAGCTATTAGCACACTGCTTACAATTACCATATCCCTGTTTCTTTTGAGTTCCTAGTTCTGAAGATCTTAAGTATCCATACTCGACTTCCTGGGTTAATTTTCTACTGGGTTTGCTCATTCTTGGTTTGCTGCTTGTTGCTGCTGGACTTTCTCTCATCATTTGCTGTCTTTCCATACTTGCCTGACCTTTATTTGGTTAGGACTTTTATTGTTCTATCTTAAAAGGTATGTAAAAACTTGCTTTAAATGAAGTGTCCAGATCTGAACTTCTATTTCTTATTGCTGTGCCAACCTGTATTTATGGCTAAAGTCTCTTTCCTTTCTACTTGTGCAAAACATGAATTCTAAGTTGTTGTTGTGATATCTCTCTAGTGCTATTTGACCCCTATTGATTTTGAACTATGAATGGGTGAATCTTTGTGTTGTTAATATCAAGAATGGTTTGGATGTCTGCTTTATGTTTGTTTTTCTTCTTTTGGCCTCTATCAAGAGAATCTGCACTAGGGTAGATGAATCCGACCTCCTAAATGGTCAGATTCACCCCATAATAGTGCGCAAATATTCAGTTTAAATTCTTGAATCATCACATGAAGGGGTACAAATTGTACTACCGGTCGAATCTGCATTAGGGTGGACGAATCTGACTTTCTAATAGTCAGATTCACCCCTTAATAAAATGCACAAACATTTAATGGTTAGGTCGCCATGTAAAGAACCAAAATATAGATAAAAAGACATCAAGGAAGGTGAGTTGGACCTATAAATGGTCAGATTTACTCCTTAAAGGATGCCTAAAGTAACCACAATGCTGTGGAAATACAAGATGGAGACGTGAAGGAACTGCTGAAGCTTGCACTGGAGCGACAACATATTTTTTGTTGTTCTTTTATTACTTTTCTGTTCATTTTTCTTTAGGGAAATGTATAGTAACAGGCAAAATGTAATGAAATAGATCTTGTATTGACTGTAAATGCGGACTGAACTTATTATTTAGATTTCAATGCTAGTATGAAATATTTTCAGAGAGAAAACTGGGTTAACATGCTGAACAGGCTTTGATACGTTTTTTTTTACTTTTCTTGAAATCATTCGAATGCATGAGCTAAAAATGTTTTCTATCAAACTGGGAAAAGACACATTAGGCACGCGATAACTAGGACCCGTATAAAATTCAGCATTGTTTTGCTATTCGGTCTTTCATCCTGCTACTGCTGTATTCGAACCCGTTCATCCGAGTACCCCAATGTACATATTCACGAAGCTCTAAAAATGAATTTTCTTGGTCTAAAAGACGACAATATATCTAGGAAGGCAACATTACTGTCCAAATTGCTTCTTAAAAATTCCAGAATTTACAACAGCTTGTATGGCTCTACACGACTGACTTGTGAAACAATAACGTGAACTTTAGCTGTACAGAAATTGACCCAATGTGCAATCAAATTTGTTATAGTTGAATGGGTCCACTTCGTTTTCTACATAAATATTTATGAGCTAGTAAAGTTGAATCCTTCTTCATTTAAGGATACCTTAAAATTACTCCATATAGCTTTGTTTTCTTTGCAAAATAGCTGAATTAAGATGGCCAAGAATCGAAATAATTTGGGGGACAAGATATGGACATGGCTCGAAATATGTTATCCTTAGGCTATTGGACGTTATTTCAAGCAACCCTTAGGTAGAAAGAACACCTTTAGTTTGAAATTGGACAAGAGTCGATTATCACCTCAAAATTACTCTAAACTACACTCGGGAGTGGCAACTCGTTCCCCCTACCCTCAACTTCAAAATATTAATAAAATGTACATGATAATCACGGGTGTATTTCATGCGACGTGATTGGCCATGTGCGCAAAAACAACAAGTGCACGTCATCGTCGACTTGTTCAAGATAAATCCATAAAGCGTCCTAATTGATCTTAAAAAAAAAAAACTACAACGTTTTTTCAAAAATAGAAAACATAAAGAACGATCGAATATTGCCTCAAATAGGCATTATATATTGTCATGACCAATAGTCTTGACCAAATAATCTACACTCGGGTGCGACAACTCATGTCCCCGACCTCAACTTAAAATTATATTAAAATCACGTGTCGCAATTACGGGTGATTTCATGTGGCGTAATTGTAACATGTACAAAAGCATAACGAGTGCACGTTCTCGTGACTCGTTTTCAAGATAAATTCATACTTAACGAAAGCTGCTAAATTTCAAAGGTTAAAAAATGCACAATAGGTTTTTTTCAAAACATATAAATAATTAGATAATTGGGCCAAATATTAATAGTTAAGCGACCGTGCTAGAACCACGGAACTCGGGAATGCCTAATACCTTCTCCCGAGTTAACAGAATTCCTTACTCGGATTTCTGGTCGCAGACAAATAAAAAAGAGTCAAAATTCCTCGGTTTGGGATTTTTAGTAAAAAGCGGTGTCCCGGAACATCGTCAACAATCAGGGTGGCGACTCTGAAAACTAATAATAAATCCCAAAACTGAATAATGTCACTTTAATTGGAAAAACTCCCTTATTACCCCTTTCATCAATACGGGGGTAGTGGAAAAAGGAGGTGTAACATTCATCTTACATACAAGCTTGCCCTTTCACCCCTTAGGAAGAGACGATAGCCTACTGTGCGATACTTTGAACTAGCGGCCATACCCTACCCTATATTTGTACCCACATGTACCGGATGATTTGTGGATAAAGTATGCCATGTTTCCCTTATTTGTGCATATCAGACGAGTTCGGATTGGGACTTGGTTTCAATATCCCAATGAGAAAATATGTAAATCCAACCCACGAGAAGCCCCATCGCGATTAACGACGAGGTCGAGCATGACTACCAAACCTGGAACCATCATTCGAAGACAGGGAGAAACGAGCGATCGTGTAACGCCATCCCCCTTCCGACGGCTTGCCGGGCCAAGGTAACAGAACTTCATTTAGGTTTAACTTATCACTTTCTTTTGTCGAGAACTTTCGGAGGTAAACTAATAAGGAACATACGCCATCAAACACCCCAGGAAAGGGTTCTGTACCATGCCGTTTTGCAGGCAATGATCGAGCAAAGCCAAGCCATCCCATACTACAAACGACAATAACGGTTCGGCACGAGTCGACTATTTAAATACAATCTCCAGAACAGGGACTCACCCATGAAACGAACAGTATTCTCCAATGAAAGCAAAACTAAGCGAACCAGGATTCACCCCGGCGCACACGTAAATGATATGGCGACGAGTGACGTTCTCCAAAAGATAATAAAATGGGTTATAATTCCGACCTCGCTCTAATTAACACCTTTACGGCCATTGTCCATCGCCAAACGAAAAGAAAGTTCGACCTCGCTCGACTTTACAACGGGTTATAATTCCAACCTCGCTAGAATTAACACCCTTACGGCCATTGGCCATCGCCAAACGAAAAAAAGGTTCGACCTCGCTCGACTTTACAACGGGTTATAATTATGACCTTGATCGAATTAACACCCTTATGGCCATTGGCCATCGCCAAACGAAACAAAAGTTTGACCTCGCTCGACTTTACAATGGGTTATAATTCCGAACTCTCTCGAATTAACTCCCTTACAACCATTGTCCATCGGCAAACGAAAAGAAAGTTCGACCTCGCTCGACTTTACAACGGTTTATAATTCCGACCTCGCCCGAATTAACACCCTTACGGCCATTGGCCATCGCCAAACGAAAGGAAAGTTCGACCTCGCTCGACTTTACGACGGGTTATAATTCCGAACTCGCCCGAATTAACACCCTTACGGCCATCAGCTATCGCCAAATGAAAGCTCGACTCGCTCGACTCTACAATAGGTTATAATTCGGACCTCGCTCGAATTAACACCCTTACGGCCTTCGGCCTTCGCCAAATGAAAAGTAAGTTCGACCTCGCTTGAATACGTATAAGAGTTTTTGACCTCGCCTAAATTGGTAAATCTGAATTCAATTCCACTCAAATATTCAAGCCGAAACCGACTTCGTCCAAGATGACGAATCTGAATCTGACCTCGTTTGAATTAAGTCTAGTTCCGCCTAAGTCGACAAATCAGAAGTCGACCTCGCTCAGATTTGCTGACCCAAAGTGACTTCACTCGGATTCACACGACGAGTTCCCACTTGACCCGAGCAAGGTTGGATTCCTGATTAAAAGGATCAGGAACTCGTCAGAAAGAAATCCGAATGTCAATGCAAAAATTTATATATGCAACAAACGAAAGTAAAAGAAGATCAAAAGATACACAAACGAAGGCAAAGCAACCGTTTCATTCAGATATACACGCGCAATAGCCGCACCTTACAAAAAGGCCGAAACGGGCCCACAAAAAAATAAGAACTAAACTAAGTATGAAAGTTGCAGTAGCGTTCACTCGGCGTCGTCTCAACCGTCGTTCTCCCCATCATCATCATCAGGAAAATTGTCCTCAACATCAGCGTCCTCACCAACCTTCGGTGTCACAGGGTCGTAACCGCAATTGAAACAAGCTTCACGTGCCTTCGCTCGAGCATCTTCAAAGGCCACCTCATAAACACTTCCCGCCTCCCACAAACCCTTGTATATGTCTGTTGACACCCAATTTTTCCCTATAATATTTTTCAAATGCATATATACCTTCAAAATTATGCATTAGCATCAATTAGTACTTTTCCATAATTTCCACATTTCTAAATTAATTTATCCCAATATTTTATTTATATAAATAATTATAAATTGCATCACAAAGGACTTTATAAAAATTTCATGGTTTAATTTTGCTGTTTATATTCATATTAAGCTCAAATTATTTCATAAGTAGCCATATTTACATTTTTTGGTTACAATTGTAATAACTTTGCAATTATAGCTCATGCATGCATTATTATATTATTTTACCAGAAAATAGCTTGTTGTATTTTTAAACTATTGAATAATTATTTTAAAGCATTTCTATGCATGAAAATTATTTTTATAATCTGTTAATTATTTTTATAAACTATTTTTATCAATTATTTGGGTATTTAAAAAATAGCCCTTTTTATTTCAGACTTAACCCTTTTAATACCAGCCCCAAACCCCTTAATATTAACACAAAAACCATCCCAAAAACCCTTAGGCCCAATTTGCATACACCTGACCCAATAACCCCGTTTAATCGTGGTCGTTGATCATTTTGATCAACGGTCCACAATTAAACCTACCTTAATTAACCCCCTAACTAACCCTAACCCCTCCCATTCTCTCAATCCGCCGTCACCCGTTCCCTCACCCCCTCCAATTCTCTCTCAACTCACCCTGACCCTAATCGCCATCACCGGCGAGAGCATACTTTCTATGGTGTTTCTGTGCCTTCTCCGACCACCCCTAGCCTCCTATACTCCATGGATCTTTGATTTCATGAGTCCTTGAGAAGATCTCAAGGAAAGCCAACCTGTTCTGGTTTGAAACTTGTTTACCAGCCTGTCTCAGGCCATTTTCGTTTGTAAGTAAGGATTTGCTCTTGTTTTTATTATGAATCCATGGGGTTTTGACCGATTCTCTTCATCTCTGCTATTTTCTGAAAACCCTAGTTCGATACTGTCGATTCTTCTCAGATCTTTATACATCTGAGGTGATTCGAGTATTATTAAGTGTTTTCCTTTAAAAATTCCTTGTTCTAATTAACTATTTCGATTTTAATCACTCTGTCTAAAACTAGGGTTTTTCCCAAACTTTCTTCAAAAGATTTTTCTACTTTCAATGTTTAATCTATTCATCCCTTTACGTATTTGACTAACTTTTGCATGAATGCTCGAACCCTAGATGTTTCTATAGTGGTTATACTGACTTCTCCTTCTTTTGTTTATTATGGTGATTTTCTGGGACAGTTGTGCTAACTGACTCTATTTAGGGATTCAAATGTTTTCCTTGTTAAATCCAGTATTCTTTGAGATTTTTGCCCTAATTGATCTCTATTAACGATTCGAACCTGCTTTTCTTGTTAAATTCTGTATTTCTGTGAGGTTTTACTTAGTCGATTTCTATTTAGAGAATCTGAGTAATTCTTGCCCATAAAATCAGTATTCTTTGAAGATTTTTACTGTTTTTTTCCTATTAATTACCCTGTTATAATTTGTGTGCTGAAACTTTTCTTTATTTGTGACATGTTTCCCTATTTTACTTGCCTTAATTAATGAACAGAAGTTTGGGAATTTTTACTGACTCTTTATATGGTATGATTTTGGATTCTTTGCCTTAATTAAACCTCCTGTTGTGACCGTTAATTGATTACCCCCAAATTAAGGGGTCTATTCCGGACTCCTTTATGGGAATTGATTCTGTGATTATTTGATTGTCCTTAATTGAGTGAATTCTGATTCTCTTTACCTTATTTGTTCTACTCCCTAAGTGCTATATATACCATCGTATTCTACCTTTAAAAATGGACAGTAGCTCAAAAACACACACACACACACAAACTTTATCTCATCTCTCTTTCTGCTACTTGTGCTCATCGCTTGTCTAGCCGACTGAAACCCAAGGCTAGACTGTGGAATTCTACCTACTTTACTTTCTGCATTTGCTTCCTTAACTGGTATGTTCCTATCTCAATGTCATTCTGAAATTCAAATCTATGTGCTCTTTGTTGCTTTGCTTCTATTAAGGCTGTGCCTTTCTATACTAGCATAACGACTATCTAATTAATCCTGTTTACTGCCTGATCAACATGTTTAGGTTTCACTCTTCTTGTTTGTTACTTTAGCTAGCATGTTTACTTAAGTTCCGATTTACTTCCTTCAACCAACATGCTTATTTTGGTATCTCAGACTCATAATTTATCTAATTAACCCCAATTGGCATGAGTAATTTTGTGTAGTAGACCCTTGTCCTCAGCATGAATATTCCTTCATTCTGTCTCTATGCTTTACCATCTATTACCACTTTAGCTTTAAGTATGATCTCCCTGTTAAGAATTTGAATTAGTAGTTTGTGTTCTAATGCTATAAATTTTGTTGCTGGTTGTTAATCAACCCCTGCTTGTTTTGTGTACTTGTTGTTCAATATGCTCTCCCTCTTATCCTCCTTATGTGCTCCTGTTTCAAATGTCTTGTGTTTCCAACCCCTGCTCCCTTTTATGTAACTGTTTGTACACCTAGAACTAATTGACAAACTGAAGTTGAATCTGGGCAATGTGATGCTTTTGTGACTATGCTGTTGTTTGATGAACCTTCCTTTACCTCAAAAGGTTTTCAACATGTTTTTCACTCCTAATATGTTTCTCTAAGCTATTTCTACTCCTAAAGTATTTTCATTCCTAAATATTTTACCTCTATACTGTCTTGCAAAACTCATCTCAACTATGTCAAGCACTCTCACTTCTACTCTAGATTACTTAAGTTCTGCCCCTCCAGTGTGTGTACTGTCTAGGAATCCATGAGATTCCTCTGAACTCTGGCACACTAGGTCTGGCCCTTCCACACTGCACATAACCACTTCTCCATTTAAAGGGATCTTGGTGTGAGCATTGCCCGGGATCCCTGAGGCCCTTGGGAACTTTGACGCACCAGGATATCCCCGAGGCCCTTGGAAACTTCATTTATTATGTAATTCATTTATTTATGGTCTGTAATAATAATCCTTGTAACAGATATTGGGAAAATTAGTAAATGGAAGGGACTTTTTATATATATTTTGTGGGGAAACCGGGTAGAAATCATGCCTTTAGGTTTATTATGTTTGCTTGCATTAGAAATCATGCCTTTAGGTTTATTATGCTTACTTGCATTAGAAATCATGCCTTAGGTTTGTTATGTTTACTTGCATTAGAAACCATGCCTTTAGGATTGTTTGACATACTAGAAAACATGTTATAGGCGCATTATGTCATTTGTTACGAAATTCTACTTCTGCATAATCATGACCACCTAGAAATTCTGTTATTAAGTTACTGCTGTAATTCTGCCGAAAATTTTTCTTCCATTCTTTATGTGCATTAGAAGCCCTGCTTTAGGATTGTTTTTCGCTTTAAAACAGTGTCTGCATTGCGTAAAATCAGTAAGTATCCTGTCTATAAGATTGTTTAAAAGCAGTCCCAACACCTAGATGTTATAAAGATAAATGTGTGTAAACCAGTTTTGTAATGTTCAGCACCCAGACCAACATGCTTATAAGACTTAATAAGTTCAAACTGTTTGTTTTAAACTGGTTTCCAGAATCCTGATTACATTATAGACAACATGTTTAAAGGGTATTTCCAATCCACGCCTAGGCAAACCTGTAGGTAATTAAAATCTTATAAAAACTGTGAAAACTATGCTTTGCTTATTTGTGAACTTCACAGATTCAACAAATTCTAAAATCAGTTGGCAAACTGATTAGGTTTCTATCGCTTCGCCTTAACACAATGCTGCATATTCTCTGCTTGTCATGCTCACCTAGATATCCTGTTCTAGGACCTTTCTGAAACATCTCAAATCTTGTTTTTTTTAAAATGAAACATTATATTTCTATTAGTACTAAAAATTTCGAATACAATTTGTCCTAGTAGTAGCTTTGACTCACTACTATCTCTGTACATCAAATATCAAAGACAAGTAAAATTTCTATCTAGTACTATGTCTTTCTATACTGCCTATACACTATGTCAAGGAAATAAATCCAGCTGCTTCAGTGATTCTCTCCATTTGCTTTGTTGCTTCCCTCGAACATGAACATGTTAGACCATCTTCCTGCAAATCTGCTTCTCATTATACTTCTTCAATTCAAATCTGCCTCTGTTTCTTTCCCTCCATATCACAGCAACCAACATAGCAAACACACAACATGTAATGCCATTTATACCTTTTCTGCTTTTTGCTATATTACTGATCCACTTCAATTCACACTCCCAATCTCCTATATTCCTTGTATACCCCAACCATTTACACATTTTAGTCCACAGCTTCTTTGTTACTGAGCATTCAAAGTATAGATGGTTGAAAGTTTCCATTGCTTGTTTACAGAAAATGCAATCAGCTGGTATCGTTATGCCTATCTTCAAAAACCTTTCCACAGTTGCTAGCCTTCTTTGCATTGCAAGCCATAATATGAATCTGAATCTAGGATGCACACTTGAATGTATCATTAATCCTCTCCATTCAACTTTACTGTATTCTGGGACCATTTTCTTATACAATTTTTGTATTTGAAACTTTCCATTCCTGCTCGGAATGTACAATCTCTGGTTCAAATCTCCTTGCAACTGTGTATGTTGCAGTATTTCCTCTTTGCTGTCAAAAATCTTCCTAATTACCCAGGCTGCTGCCTTAGGAGTACTCATTGTGTCCAGTCCCCTCTTCTTTATGTAAAAGCTATGGACCCATCTAATCCATAAGCAATCTTTCTTCCTATTTAGATCCCACAAGTGATTAGTGACTGCAACTTTATTCCACACTTTGATATCCAGTATATTTATCCCCCCAACAACTATTGGCTTACATACATTTTCCCAAGCTATTAGAGCCTTCCTAGAGACTGTTACATTTCCTATCCAGAGGTATGTTCTGCATATAGTTTCTATCATTTTCAACACTTTCTTTGGGAATATGAACACCTGTGCTCATTATGTTTGAATGCCATAGAGCCTTGATTTTATCAACTGACATCTTCCTGCATAAGATAATAATTTTGCTGACCAACAGGTGACCCTTGCTGTAAATTTTTCAATCAGTGGCAAATACTGTCCTATACTCAGCTTCTTAGAATCTAAAGGAACTCCCAGATACCTAAAAGGTAACTTGCCTTCAATGAACCTCAATGCCTTCAGTATAACATCATTTGTCCTCCGATACACTCCAGCCATATATATAGCACTTTTGCTTATGTTAGCCTGTAGTCCAGAAGCTTGGGAAAACCTTTGAAATGCTTCATTCAGAATTTGAATAGAGATCATATCAGCTCGACAGTATATCAATAAATCATCAGCAAAGCACACATGTGTACTATTCAACTTTCTACATTTTGGATGAAAGTTAAAATCTCCATTCCTGTACAATTGCTTCAATTCTCTACCCAAATACTCCATTTCTATAACAAACAAGTAAGGGGACATAGGGTCACCTTGCCTAATCCCTCTTTTTCCTTTGAAAGGTTCAGTCAACCCCCCATTTAGCACCAGTAAGTATGAGACTGTGGTAATACATTCCATGATCCATTTGATAAATTTACAAGGAAATCCCATATCAATCAGTATCTGCTTCAAAAAACTCCACTCCAATGTATCATAGGCTTTTCTCAAGTCTATTTTCATCACACATCATGGTGACACTCCTTTTCTAGCATAGCCTTTGAATAGTTCATGACTTAGCAGAATGTTATCCACTATGCTCCTACCTTCTATAAATGCTAAATGCAGATTGTGCTTGGTCTATCAGTCCATCCAGAACTCCTTTGATTCTCCTTGTTAGTACCTTTGAGATGATATTGTATAAAGTAGTACAACAAGCTATAAGTCTGTAATCTTTGACTGTTGCTGGAGCTTTTACCTTAGGCACTAGAGTAATGGCTGTTGTATTAATCATCTGATACAGCCTGCTTGTTTCAAAGAAATCCTGCACTGCTTCAAATATATCTCCCTTTACTATTTCCCAGTTCCTTGTGAAGAACTCCACAGGAAACCCATCAACCCCTGGTGCTTTATCCTTTGGAATATCCCTAATAGTTTCCATTATCTCCTTTTTTGTCACTTTCTGAATCAGTATTCTCTGTTGCTCCAATGTTAAGCAAGGCCCTTCTTTTATCACTGCTGTATTTGCACATGGCAATTCAGTAGCACTATCACCCATTAGAGACTGGAACACCTCTATGAATTCTCCTTCTACAAGCTTTGCATCTGTTATCTTCATGCCTGTGTTAGTGTAAATGGAAGTGATATTATTCTGGCTGGATCTAATCTTCCACTGAGCATGGAAGTACTTAGTATTTGCGTCTCCACATTCAATCCAAAGTGCCCTTGCTTTTTGTCTCATCACTTGCTCCTCTACATTACTCCATTTCTCTATGTGTTCTAGTGTTTTCCTTTCTTCTTCTATCAATAGTGCATCCATAAGGCTGCCTCTCATTTGGCTTTGTACAATCACCAGTCTTTCCCTCTCTTGCTCCAGTTTCTGTTTATATGATCCCATATAAGCATTTATTTCCCTCAGTTGCTCTTTCACTGCCTTCAATTTACACCATACTCTTTGCATAGGTTCACCATCAGGATTCTGCTCCCACACCTTCTTTATCACATTGCTAAATTGAGGGTGCTCCATAACATTTGCATAAAATCTAAAAGGTTTAGGATGTAGTAGTTTAACCTTTCCACATTTTATGAGAATAGAAGAGTGGTCTGATACTGAGGGATTCAGGTAATTTGCTTCTACATGTCCATACTGCTGTATCCACTGATAATTCCCCATGGCCCAATCTATCTTGCTATATACTCTACTCCCATCACCTTGCTTGTTAGTCCATGTGTAATGCCATCCTGTTGCTCTAACTGGTGTCAACTTTAAATCATCAATCGGGCCTTTAAACCCCTGAAATTCAGCAACTGTAACTGGAGATCCAATTCTATCATCAGAGTTCAGGACATTATTAAAGTCACCACTCAATATCCAAGTCTCCTTGTTTGGTATGCTGATTTGTTTCAAGTCATTCCACAACTTTTCTCTCTTATTGCCATCATTTTGAGCATAAATGACACTAAGTTGAGTTTTAAACTGTGTTCTAGGATCCTCCACAGTGCAATGGATATATTGATCTGACATGTGACTCACTTTCACTTGAACAATGTTTATCCATAAAATCCAGATTCTACCATTCACAGCATGTTGATAATTACAGCATACATTCCATCCTTTAGCAATTTTCCCCTGCACTTTCTTTGCCTTATGCTCCTTTACTCTAGTCTCAATACAACCCATACTATCTATTTTATTTTTAGCAATAAGAGTTTTTACCTCCTTTTTCTTGAAGGCTTGATTCAGCCCCCTAATGTTCCATGTAGCAATTATCATTTCAACTTTAAGGGATCAGGTGGTCTAGGCTCAGCATGATGACCACTCTTATCTTCTTCTTTGTCAATCTGTCCCTCTATTTCTGCATTCATGTGCTCAATTCCAGTAGCCCTGCTTTCTTTTGTTGCATCTCCACTAGGCAACATTGCATCTTCCTCTTTATCTTTTGTTGCTTCAATACTCTTTATCACTTCTGTAGCTTCTTTGACAGGTTGATCATCTTCAGCCTCTTGGTTTTGTTTAACAATCCAAGCTTGCTTTATAATCTTCCCCTGCTTCTTGTTCCTTCTCCTC
The DNA here is from genome assembly GCA_005239495.1 of Nicotiana undulata. Lineage (NCBI taxonomy): Eukaryota > Viridiplantae > Streptophyta > Magnoliopsida > Solanales > Solanaceae > Nicotiana > Nicotiana undulata. The sequence goes on along the minus strand of ML295056.1, from coordinate 212,449 downwards.
TGCCTTCTGCCCTTTTCCTCTTCTTCTCCTTCTTCCATTTGCTCCTGTTTCTTCTCAATTTTCGTATTATACCAAAAATCCATCGAATCATGTCCAAATCTTAGACAATCATTACAGAAGCTAGGTTTCCAATCATACTCAATTTCTTGAGTCATTTGCCCATAAGGAGTCTCTATTTCAATCTGATCAGGAAGTGTATAAGCAACATCCACTTCTACTAAGACTCTAGCATATGAAATTTTCTCATAATGAGCAGTAAATCTATCAGTGTATAATGGTTTCCCAATAGCACTAGCCATTTTACTTAGTGCTTCAGTAGACCAAAATCCCACTGGCAATCCTGGAAACCTCACCCACACCAGTATTGTGCTTAGAACATCTTTGTTGAATGAGAAATCAATTTCCCAAACTCTAAGTACCATAGGCTTGTTTCTAAATGTGTAGGGTCCAGATTGCAGAACTAAATCTCTGTCCGCTATGGAATTAAATTGAAATATACAGTACCCCTCAGCATGCATCAAAATCTGAGGCTTGGTAACAAAGTTCCACACATTAATCACATAATTCTCCATAGCCTTCTTATACAGATATTCCCCAATCACATATCCGATCAAAGCAGTTTTCCAGTATTCCTCCTGAGTTTTCATATCTTCTTCACATAGTTTTATAACTTTCCTACCATCTCTATCAACAGGAGGCACGTATGAAATTTATTTACCCATTTGTAAGCTACGATTACCTCAAACATCATCAACTGCCATAAGTGTGGGCTTCTCCGATCCGCTAGCTTCTGAATACTGAAGTCTTCTTACTATTGGATTCAATTGCTCTTCCCTTTTCACTGACTTTAGCTGAATTTCATCATCTGAGCTACTCATTTCATTTCCTTCCTCAATCGATTGATATTTCTGTGGTAAGAAACTACCAAAAGTTAGAGGGGGTAATTCCATCTGAACTCCATTCTCTGGAGTAATTAGCTTTTCCTTCTGCGGAATAGTGCCTTGCAGTGTTTTTCGGCGACGAGCCATTAACTCCGATGACAATCGCAAGCTTTGATATTGTGCGCCGAGAGAAACTGTAAATTGTAAACAGTGAAATCTTGCTGTTTGAGACGTGCTAATTATCTGTTTATTTGTGAAGGTAAACATGAGCCCTTTAATTGTTCTTTTACTTGACAGTCCTATATGTTCTTTGTTGTCTCTTAGATTTTCTCATTTAAACACCTTAGGAGAGTATAGAACTGCCTAAATTAGAGGTGCTAAACACCTCCAGGGCCATAAGGAAGGGACGGGTAACGCACACATAGAGTTTGTTTAATTATAACCGCTTATATAACCGCTAAGGGGAGGGTAATTGGGTAGTAAAAGGATATGATGACCTGTGCGCTAATGCCACGTGTAACACCTCTAGTTGAGGAAGGTTTACCAGGTATTGTACAAATGTGATCCTATAGGCTAATAAACTTAGGACTTCCCTGATTTTCTTACATATGTGTGCTTAGACTGCTTTATTTGTTAAATGACTAATTCACAAAATAATTTTGGCAGGGACCCACCGTTGTGGACCTCGAGGGGTGCCTAACACCTTCCCCTCAAGGTAATTTCAAGCCCTTACCCAATCTCTGGTAACACAAACTGATTTTTATGAGTTATTTGCAATAGGTGACCTAACACACCTAAATCCATTAGGTGGCGACTCTTCAACTTCTGTACCCCTTTCCCAAAAGGAAACGAGTTGTCCTAATGAATGTCAAAACCCTGGCTTCCGCCGCAAAGAGGATAAAAGGGGGCGCAACAGCATGGCGACTCTGCTGGGGATTTTAGGCTTTTACCATAACAAATTTTCTTTGTGATTAGTCTAAACATGCCTTACTTTGTTAATACATGCGCACCCTTTCCCTTTCCGTTATGTGAATTTAGATGTTTATTTTCAAGTATTTATTTCCTCAATACGAAACTGACTTGTTTCTTTGTTTTCCTTCTTAACGTCTTTCAATTATAAATGTTGCATTTATTGCTTTTCTAACGTGCAAATACATGACAACGTGCTATTTACTGTTGCATAAATCATGCTCAACATCATACTCCACTCGTGCGTAATCAATCCTATAGCAACACTTGATGAGTGGTTGCGCTCTTCCAATATATCACCCTTAAATTCGGAAAGACTTATTTGCGGTAAAACTAGTCGATCAGTTGTGCAATCGAGGGTTCCGTGCTTTTCCCCCTCAAGTTGTCCGCTTGAGGGTACTAGTCTAGACCCCAAAGCAACCTCACTCTTATAATAATTGTGCATGCATCATGGTCAAACCTAGCCAGGTTAATATGTTGTGCACATAATAACCTTTTAAGATGAGCCTTGCCCAAAGTCCACCGGGGTTTCTATAATCCCAACGGGCACAACCACGTTTTGTGCATTAATTTTGGAGAACTAAATGCCAATATGCTAATCAGGTGTATATAAATAGTCGAATAAGGTGGGGGAAAAGGGCCTAACCTTCTTTTTTTGCAGAAAATGAGGCATGAGGTCCCCAGGTTCGGCATAGTCAGCAACATACCACCACTGCTACTAGACTGGTGGGAAGATCTTTCCTCAAGCGACAAGAAATATGTGAGAAAACACTTGGGCAATTTACCTTCCCTACTAGACATTCAGCCAAAAAATATGCTGATCGAAGCTGTAACTCTATTCTGGGATAGTGAGAGAGCCGTGTTCCATTTTGGGGATATAGAAATGACACCACTCCTGGAAGAAATCAGGGGATTTGCTGGACTGCCTTGGGACAGACCTGGGCTATTGGTGCCGGAGAACCGCCCTGGTAAGGGGTTCCTAAAGATGATTGGTCTGAAGAAAAATGCTGACTTGGAATGCCTAAAAAAGTCCTATGTACCATTTGATTACCTGTATGAAAGATACGGTCATAACAAGTCTTACCGTACATTCCATGATGAGTTTTCTATCACTTCTCTGGGTCACATACATCACAGAGTTTTTGTATTTATTGTATGTTTCTTGGGTCTGATAGTGTTCCCAATGAAGAGGGAAAGAATCCGCACTAAACTGGCCATGGTCCCCAAGACCTTAATGGAGGGAATCGAGGGACAAGACATACACCGTAGTCCCTATGATCATAGGCGACATCTACCGGGCCCTGGACCGCTGCCAAAAAGGGTTCAAACATTTTGAGGGTTGCAATCTGCTACTGCAGTTGTGGTTATTGGAACATCTTCAAAAGGGTCAGTATCACAAGGAATTTCCGCGAAGGGCTTGGAACGATCATATTGCCTTCCATCACCCTAAGCGGATGACTTACATTCCGGACAGGGTTGATCAACTAGAAAGTGCCAAAGAATGGGTAGAGTTCTTCTACAATATGACCGAAGAACAAGTACAATGGATGTTTGAATGGTTCCTAATTGACGAGTTCATCATCAGGTCCAGGGACACTCCTCACTTAGTGTTGATTGGGTTGAGAGGTATACACCCTTATGTTCCCATCCGGGTTATGAGTCAAGCAGGTAGGAAGCAGTTCATACCGCGGGTTACAAAGATGAGCTACTTCTGAGCAAACTTTCAAGACAACGGCATCCCTTATAGATGCCAAGCTCAGAATATGTGGAATTGCAAGATCATTGTGGAGAAGAACACCATTGATCCAGACAGGTATCATGCTGGGTGTGCACCCTTCTACCCGGCATGGTTAGAAGACAACCCATATGGGATAATGAAGCCAGGAACCGGTCGAGGAAATAGGATCATAGATGAAGATGCCGAGGCCTAAGTCAAATACAACAGACTGCACAAGAGGGTTCATGACTCTGAGACTGAACATCGGGAGATACGCGAGACAAATATGAGGCTGATCAAGGAATGGAAGGAAATGGCTATCACCTCCAATAGAAGGTTGGAATATCTGGGGCGTGGTTTGGTGGAGCTGGAAGGTAAAATATTAAAGAGGATCGACGACTGCCAGAATGCTAAAGGGAGAGAGAGAGGGCATTTGGCTAGAGGCTACCTGCTACTGGGTCTGCGCGAGTTGGGGAACCTGGTTGATGGAGTTAGAAAGATCGAGACCGGGGAAGGTCCTTCTGGGATCAAGTAGACTAGATTTATTTGCTTTCTTAAATGTAATAAGGCCAAGTGCCAATAATGACTTATCTTTATTATCTTAGTGTCATTTTGGGATTCGTCTATTTTATATTAATGAAATGACGCATTTATTGGCATCTAAGTTCTCCAAATCAACGTGTCGTTAGGCCTACCTCGGGCACAACGAGGCTCCCAAATTAGGACGCGAATTTACCTTTCCGCGATATGTGTTTAAATACTGCAAATACTCTTTTTAGAATCCTTACTAACTTGGCTACCTTTTGTTTTTTCTTTCTTTCTTTCTTTTGATTATTCCCATTCCCCAAAGGTTGGTTCGTGCATACTGGCATCATCAGCTTATCACAAAGATCCAGGGTCCCTCCACCTTCTCCTCCTCCTAGTCCACCAAAAGGCAAAGGAAAAGCAAAGATGGAAGATTTGAACAACACCAGAAAAGAAAACACTACACATGTTGAAAATGTAGAAGCTTCTGATGGTCGGGGTACTCAGGCCCCAAATGATGAAGTTTCACGTCTTGAACAGAAAATACTAGAACTCCAGGGTGAGCTCGAGCATGTCCGAAATGTATCAAACCTATCCTTCTCACTAAGTGTCCCGGACATCATCCATCCAAACACTCAGAACCCCGCACCACCTCAAAACACACCCAACAAGCGCCCACAAAATCCTCTTGCACCTCACCATTATACAACCCCGCCACAAAATCAAACTATCCCACCACAGTACCAGCAAAACACCTACCATACCCCACAAAATACTCCACCAGTCATTCCCGAACCCCAGAACTCCACCAATGATCACCACTATACTCAAACTCTAGGTCACCAAAACAAACCTAGATATGTGGAGACCCTACCTCACTCCACTCAACCCACCTCCTATGCACCAGAATCTGTTGAGAAGGACATGATCATTAAGAGCCTGGCCGAGGAGCTCAAGAAGTTGACCAGTCGAGTTCAAGGTGTAGAAGAAGGCAAGGGGATAGAAGGTCTGAACTATGAAGACCTATGCATACAGCTGGATGTAAAACTTCCGGAGGGTTACAAACCTCCCAAGTTCGAGATGTTTGACAGTACAGGTGACCCCAGGGTTCATCTAAGGACCTATTGTGACAAGCTTGTCGGGGTCGGAAAGGATAAAAAGATCCAGATGAAGCTTTTTATGAGGAGTCTTACGGGAGATGCCTTGTCCTGGTACTACAGCCAGGATACTAAAAATGGTCCAATTGGGTGATATGGCGTTTGATTTTATGGACAGATTCAGGTTCAACACAAAGAATGCACCAGACGTCTTCTACATTCAGAACCTTAAGAAGATGCCTACTGAGACTTTCCGCGAGTATGCTACTCGTTGGAGGTCAGAAGCAGCCAAAGTCAGGTCGACATTGGATGAGGAAAAGATGAACAAGTTCTTCGTCAGAGAACATGATCCGCAATACTATGAAAGGTTGATGGTTATCGAAAACCATAAGTTCTCCGATATCATCAAACTCGGGGAAAGGATTAAAGAAGACATCAAAAGCGGGATTGTAACAAACTTTGAGGCATTGCAGGCCACTAATAAAGCATTGGAGTCAGAGGGTATATCAAAGAAGAAGGATGTGGGAGTAGTAATGGTCGCCGAAGGACCCAAAACTCCATTTGTATATCGAACCTCCCCACGTGCATATCAAACACCTCTACCCACCTATCAACCGTCACCTCCACCCACATATCAACCGTCACCTCCACCTACATATCAACTCTCATCTCCTAGATATTCCCAACCATCCACTGCTTATCACACATATAATTCCCAACCATCTCATTTTTCAGTCACCTCCGACTTGTCAAAACTATCCAAGACCTCGACCTAACTTCGACCGCAAACCACCCAAATAATACACTGTCGTTACTGAACCCATCGACCAGCTATATGAAAGGTTGAATGCTACTGGTTACGTTACTCTCATCCCTACTGTTGCCGTAGAGAACTCATCCCAATGGGTCAACCCAAATAATACTTGTGCATATCATTCTGGCATGAAAGGGCACACCATCGACGAATGCGAACACTGAAAAACAAGATCCAGACCTTGATTGACAACAAAATCATCCAGGCAAAGGAGGATACTCCTAATGTCCGAAATAATCCCCTTCCACATCACATGGGTGAAGGTATCAACGTGATAGAGACAGACGAGGAATGGGATCCAGAGCGGTCAATTGGACTTATCAAAGAAGGCGACGATCCCGAGAAACCCGCAGTCACACTTAACCCCATCATAGTGCAGATACAGCTGCCAGTGGAGGTCGAGGTAACAACATCAGTACCATTTGAAGTTGAGGTAGCACCACCTGCAGTTGCACCTATTCCATTTGAGGTGAAGGTAGCCGCACCATTCACAGTGACAATATCAACCACACCGCCTTTCGACACCAAGGCTGTACCCTGGAATTATGTGGCCGAAGCTAGAAGAAAAGGGAAAACCAAAATGGGAGAATCTGATGCTGCACAAGGGATGAATAGGACTGGAAGGGTCTATACACCCGAGCATTTGGGAGAGTCCAACAAACATGCCTCTAACAGACCGCCCATTATTGAAACAGGCCTAGATGACCTCTGGAGGAAAGTAAAAGAAAGAGAGTATTCGGTCATCGATCATCTGAACAAGACTCCTGCTCAGATATCTATCCTGTCACTGCTGCAGTATTCAGAAGTACAAAGGAATGCTCTCCTGAAGGTGTTGAGTGAAGCGTACGTACCTAAATCCCTCATCGGTGGAGAAATGGCTAATATGGTGGGGCAGGTGCTGGAGAGTCACAAAATCACTTTCCACGAGGACGAGTTGCCACCTGAGGGTTTGGATCACAATAGGGCACTGCATATCACAGTGCAATGTGAAGAAAATTTTATTGCTAGGGTTCTGATTGATGGGGGATCCAGTCTCAATATTTGCCCATTGACAACACTAAAGAGGTTGGGCAAAGGCCTATACGAGATATGAGAAGGGACCATTAACGTGAAGGCATTTGACGGGTCTCAAAGAGCTACTATCGGGGAAATTAATCTCTGTCTGCATATGGGACCTACGTGGTTTGATTTCGAGTTTCAGGTGCTGGACATATCTGCATCCTATAATCTGTTGTTGGGACGACTATGGATACACGCCGCTGGGGATGTGGCATCAAATTTGCATCAGGCACTGAAGTTTGAGTGGAACCATCAAGAAGTGATTATCCATGGAGATGGGAGCAACCCCATTTACACCCGTCAGACCATCCCGGTGATTGATAATAAAAGGATAGGTGGAGAAACTTATCATCATATCGAGCGGGTCAACGCAATCGACAAAGATAAGTGGCGGGATAGGAAGATAGCAAACATGATGAACTGGAGAGGGTATGAGCCTGGCAAAGGTCTTGGTAAAAATCTTCAAGGCATCACCAAACCAATACAGCCAAAGCGCCATGGTACCACTTTTGGGCTGGGATACTGATACATTTGGAAAGAGTATAGAAACTGGTCACCACCGTGGCGTGATCTATACTATCCACTTGAGCAGCCTGTACCACACCTGAGTCAGACTTTCCAACAGACCAACGTCATATGGGGATCAAAGGAGGAGGAAGCACTGACAGCCTTAAAGAACCTGTTCCTGGAAAATGATGACATGGATTGTTGTGTAATTGTTGAGGAGGAAGAAGAGGAAGGCCCTACCATCCGAGCTGTAGAGAACGGATCATTCCTCAAGAATTGGACTGTCAGACCATCCTGGGCCCGACGAGTCCCGGGGTAGCAAGGCTGAACATCATTGTTTATTTTGTTTTCTAAGAAAAAAAGAGTTCCCTTTTGAATTTGTTTTAAATAATATTTCCAAATGTTCCAAAATGATGTTTAATTATTGAAAAATCGCATTTTGTTCGACTTTTTCAATGCATAGATATTTATTATTACCATTTTTCTCTCATATCTTTATCTATACATCATTACTATTTATCCTCGATGAACCGGCAACTGTGACATGTAATGAGACAACGCAACAGAAGGATAGTGATTCGGAAGAAGAAGATGTCATACCCGAGGAAATCGTCAGAGAAGTAGAAGACTTTGAGAATAAGCCTAAGTCCAATCTGGACGAAACTGAAATAATCAACTTGGGAGATTTTGAAACTGTCAAGGAGACCCACATCAGCATCCACTTGTCGTCACCAGAAAAAGAAGAATACACACAGTTCTTGAAAGAGTATGAGGATATCTTTGCATGGTCATATGATGATATGACCGGGTTAAGTACATACATTGTGGCTCACAAGTTGCTCACAAACCCAATATGTCCACCAGTGAAGCAGAAACTCAGGAAATTCAAGCCTGATATAGTCTAATAATCAAGGAGGAGGTTACTAAGAAAATCAAGGCCAAGGTCCTCAGGGCGGTTGAATACCCAACTTGGTTAGCCAACATCGTGCCAATTCCAAAGAAGGATGGGAAGGTCAAGGTCTGTGTCGATTATCGGAATCTTAACAGAGCCAACCCAAAGGATGATTTCCCGCTTCCAAACATACACATCTTAATCGACAATTGTGCCAAACATAAACTCCAGTCATTTGTGGATTGTTTCGCCGGTTACCACCAGATATGGATGCACGAGGAAGATGGTGAGAAAATCGCTTTCATTACACCATGGGGAGTGTATTGTTATAAGATGATGCCATTCGGCCTAAAGAATGCCGGGTCCACCTACATGAGGTCTATGACTACCATTTTTATGACATGATACATAAAGAGATAGAGGTGTATGTGGACGACGTCATCATCAAATCCAAGAAAGCCACATATCATATATCAGATTTGAGGAAGTTCTTCGACAAACTGCGGAAGTACAACCTAAAATTAAACCCCGTAAAGTGTGCATTCGGGGTACCTGCTGGAAAGTTACTTGGGTTCATTGTCAGCCGCCGAGGGATAGGATTGGATCCGTCAAAAGTCAAAGCCATCTAGGAGCTGCCACCGTCGGAGAGTAAGAAAAATGTAATGAGTTTTCTAGGACAACTAAACTTCATCAGCCGGTTCATAGCCCAATCCACAGTTATATGTGAGTCAAGTTTCAAGATGTTGAAGAAATATGCTGCAACTAGTTGGACCGAAGATTTTCGAAAGGATTTCGACAAGATCAAGGAGTACTTATCAACACCACCAGTTTTGGTCCCGCCAGAGCCGTCATACCGGGGCAGCTGGTGTTGAAGAAGATCTTTCCGCATCAAGATGAAGCCAAAGGGAAATTCTCTCCCAACTGGCAAGGACTTACATGGTTCATAGGGTATTAAAAGTAGGAGCCCTCATACTTGCATAAATGGACGGAGAAGTTCTGCTAAAACCGATCAATTCAGATGCAGTCAAGCGATACTATGTGTAACTACTTATGTTTTCCGAAAATGTTGTAAATTGAACTACGCTCGACCTGATTCCCGTTTAAGAGGGGATACGTAGGCAGCCTTATGGGTGCGGTCACAGTTCAATAAAAATCTTATTCCCCCCCACAATCCGAAACTGGGGCGGAATTTTGAGGAGGACCCTCAAAATTCCGAAGCAAGTTCAGCCGATAGCAACATGTACAACGATTAGAGATGTTTATCCATCTAACTGTGGCAGAATTTTGAGGAGGACCCTCAAAATTCTATAGCAGGAGAGGTTGCAATATCTCGGATCGTGTCACAAGTCACTGGTTCATCTAACCAATTTCTTAAATAATATATTTACCATGTCTCTGAAAACTATGCATGCTTGATTGTGAAATAACTCTGTTTAGCAAACTCTACCCCCAATGATTTGAACATGATCTTCAAACTAAGAAAAGCAAGTAAATCAAGCCGACGGAGGCACGAACCGACCTCCCCCCTCACAGAACTCACAATTTTTCTTTGAATGCAGGAACGCAGAATATGCACACCTCGGAATCACAACCTTCATGACAACCACGATACTGAATCTACTACCAGCTAAGAATACTCTGCTATCATATGCTATTTGCTTTATTTGCATAGGACTAAGCCCTGTCCCGAATCTTGCATGAGACTAAGCTCTGTCTCCATATCTGCATGAGGCTAAGCCCTGCCTCTCCATTTGCATAAGGCTAAGCACTGCCTTCCATCTGCATGGGACTAAGCCCTGTCCCAAAACCTTGCATGATACTAAGCTCTGTCTCCATTTGCATAAGGCTAAGCCCTGCCTCCATATCTACATAAGGCTAAGCTCTGCCTCCATATCTACATAAGGCTAAGCTCTGCCTTCCACTTGCATGGGACTAAGCCCGGTCCCGAAAACTTGAATGAGACTAAGATCTGTCTCCATTTGCATAAAGCTAAGCCCCGACTCTATATCCGCATAAGGCTAAGCTCTGCCTTCTACTTGCATGAGACTAAGCTCTGTCTCCATATCTGCATGAGGCTAAGCCCTGCCTCTCCATTTGAATAAGGCTAAGCACTGCCTTCCACTTGTATGGGACTAAGCCCTGTACCGAAACCTTGCATGAGACTAAGATCTGTCTCCATTTGCATGAGGCTAAGAGATGCCTCCATATCTGCATAAGGCTAAGCTCTGCCATCCACTTGCATGGGACTAAGACCTGTCCCGAAACCTTGCATGAGACTAAGCTCTGTCTCCATTTACATTAGGCTAAGCCCTGCCTACATATCCGCATAAGGCTAAGCTCTGCCTTCAACTTGCATGGGACTAAGCCCTGTCCCGAAATCTTGCATGAGGCTAAGCCCTGCCTCTATATTTGCATAAGTCCAATCATTGCCTTTTTATTTGCCGTGACTAAGCACTGTCTCTCCAGCACTATCTATTTTCTCTTCTTTCGGGCTAAGCTCTACCCTCAACTTCACAAGACAAAGCCTTGTCTTGTTGCTCTTGACATCATATATTTGCATCTCATGGGCTGAAATATCACCAACTTGTCCAAAGGCGTCATTGTCCAAAGGCACCATCCTCATATCCGGAAGACACCATGTCATGGCATGCGGATCTCTCAAATTTGCATATCATTATTCAAAGGCGTCATGGTTTAGAGGCATCATTTTCATGGCCAGAGAAAACCATTTCATGGCCTGCGAATCCCTCACTGAACAATTCATGGCCCAGGACATCATGGTCTAAGAACGTCATCCTCAACCGTCCAAAGACAATTCTCATGGTCTGAAGGGAATCTGCATCATGTTTAAATTTCCTCACAAATATATGCTCGTAGTATCTGTTTACTTGAAGGTGACCCGATAAGCAATCGCTATCTTAATAGGAGAAATCCCGCTCCAGTTCTTTAAAATTATCTCAAGCCAGAACGCTCACCATAACCGTTTTTTACCTGTTCCAAAACCTCGTGTCCGTTCTTATGATGACTTCATCGGTATATTCCGCCGACGAATCCAGAACTAGACACGACCTGATAATTATAAAACCAGGGATATGTAGACAGCTCAGGAACCAGAGTGCAACCTAAATCTCTCAAACCATCTCGCTCGGTCAAAATTGGCCATCATATCTTTACCCGGCAACTCTTTCATCCTTCCCGGGTAAAGAGGAGCAGCTGTTGACACCCAACTTTTCCTTATCTGTGACCTGTTTCTCTATTTTACTTGCCTTAATTAATGAACAGAAGTTTGGGGATTTTTACTGACTCTTTATATGGCATGATTTTGGATTCTTTGCCTTAATTAAACCTCCTGTTGTGATCGTTAATTGATTACCTCCAAATTAAGGGGTTTATTCCAGACTCCTTTATGGAAATTGATTTTGTGATTATTTGATTGTCCTTAATTGAGTGAATTCTGATTCTCTTTACCTTATTTGTTCTACTCCCTAAGTGCTATATATACACTCTTATTCTACCTCTAAAAACGGACAGTAGTTCAAAAACACACACACACACACAAACTTTCTCTCATCTCTCTTTCTGCTACTTGTGCTCATCGCTTATCTAGCCGGCTGAAAGCCAAGGCTAGACTGTGGAATTCTACCTACTCTACTTTCTGCATTTGCTTCCTTAACTGGTATGTTCCTATCTCAATGTCATTCTGAAATTCAAATCTATGTGCTCTTTGTTGCTTTGCTTCTATTAAGGCTGTGTCTTTCTATACTAGCATAAAGACTATCTAAATAACTCTGTTTACTGCCTGATCAACATGTTTAGGTTTCACTCTTCTTGTTTGTTACTTTAGCCAGCATGTTTACTTAAGTTCCTGTTTACTTCCTTCAACCACCATGCTCATTTTGGTATCTCAGACTCATAATTTATCTGATTGACGCCAATTGGCATGACTAATTCTGTGTAGTAGACCCTTGTCCTCAACATAAATATTCCTGCATTCCGTCTCTATGCTTTACCATCTATTACCACTTTAGCTTCAAGTATGATCTCCCTGTTAAGGCTCTGAATCAGTAGTTTGTGTTCTAATGCTATAAATTTTGTTGCTGGTTGTCAATCAACCCCTGCTTGTTCTGTGTACTTGTTGTTAAATATGCTCTCCCTCTTATCCTCCTTATGTGCTCCTGTTTCAAATGTCTTGTGTTTCCAACCTCTGCTCCCTTTTATGTAACTGTTTGTACACCTAGAACTAATTGACAAACTGAAGTTGAATCTGGGCAATGTGATGCTTTTGTGACTATGCTGTTGTTTGCCGAACCTTCCTTTCCCTCAAAAGGTTTTCAACATGTTTTTCACTCCTAATATGTTTCTCCTCTAAGCTATTCCTACTCCTAAAGTATTTTCACTCCTAAATATTTTACCTCTATACTGTCTTCCAAAATTCATCTCAACTATGTCAAGAACTCTCACTTCTACTCTTAGATTACTTAAGTTCTTCCCCTCCAGTGTGTGTACTGCCTAGGAATCCATGAGATTCCTCTGAACTCTGGAACACTAGGACTGGCCCTTCCACACTGCACATAACCACTTCTCCATTTAAAGGGATCTTGGTGTGAGCATTGCCCGGGATCCCTGAGGCCCTTGGGAACTTTGACGCACCAGGATACCCCTATTGGACATTATGAGACCATGGCACCTTGGACTGTTTGATGGCCTGATATTTCCAGGTTCACTTTGGGACTATTCAAGCTCCCTATAGCATAACTTTCATTTATTATGTAATTCATTTATTTATGGTCTGTAATAATAATCCTTGTAAACAGATATTGGGGAAATTAGTAAAAAGGAAGGGACTATATATATATATTTTGTGGGGAAACCGGGTAGAAATCATGCCTTTAGGTTTATTATGTTTACTTGCATTAGAAATCATGCCTTTAGGTTTATTATTCTTACTTGCATTAGAAATCATGCCTTAGGTTTGTTATGTTTACTTGCATTAGAAACCATGCCTTTAGGATTGTTTGACATACTAGAAAACATGTTATAGGCACATTATGTCATTTGTTACGAAATTCTACTTCTGCATAATCATGACCACCTAGAAATTCTGTTATTAAGTTAGCTGTAATTCTGCCTAACAAAAAATTTCCATTCTTTATGTGCATTCGAAGCCCTGCTTTAGGACTGTTATTCGCTTTAAAACAATGTCTGCATCGCGTAAAAAGAGTAACTATCCTGTCTATAAGATTGTTTAAAAGCAGTCCCAACACCTAGATGTTATAAAGATAAATGTGTGTAAACCTGTTCTGTAATATTCAACACCTAGACCAACATGCTTATAAGACTTAATAGGTTCAAACTATTTGTTTTAAATTGATTTCCAGAATCCTGATTACATTATACACAACATGTTTAAAGGGTATCTCCAATCCACGCCTAGGCAAGCCTGTAGGTATTTAAAATCTTATAAAAACTGTGAAAACTATGCTTTGCTTATTTGTGAACTTCACAGATTCAACAGATTCTAAAATTAGTAGGCAAACTGATTAGGTTTCTATCGCTTTGCCTTAACACAATGCTGCATATTCTCTGCTTGTCATGCTCACCTAGATATCCTGTTCTAGGACCTTTCTGAAACATCTGAAATCTTGCTGTTTGAGACGTGCTAATTATCTGTTTATTTGTGAAGGTAAACATGAGCCCTTTAATTGTTCTTTTACTTGACAGTCCTATATGTTATTTGTTGTCGCTTATATTTTCTCCTTTAAACACCTTAGGAGAGTGTAGAACTGCCTAAATTAGAGGTCCTAAACACCTCCAGGGCCATAAGGAAGGGACGGGTAACGCACGCATAGAGTTCGTTTTATTAAAACCGCTTATATAACCGTTAAGGGGTGGGTAATTGGGTAGTAAAAGGATATGATGACTTGTGTGCTAATGCCACGTGTAACACCTCTAGTTAAGGAAGGTTTATCGGGTATTGTACAGATGTGACCCTATAGGCTAATAAACTTAGGACTTCCCTTATTTTCTGACATATGTGTGCTTAGACTACTTTATTTGTTAAATGACTAATTCACAAAATAAGTTTAGTCGGGACCCATCGTTGTGGACCTCGAGGGGTGCCTAACACCTTTCCCTCAAGGTAATTTAAAGCCCTTACCCAATCTCTGGTAACACAAACCGGTTTTTATGAGTTATTTGCAATAGGTGCCCTAACGCACCTTAATCCGTTAGGTGGGGACTCTTCAACTTCTGTACCCCTTTCCTAAAAGGAAATGAGTTGTCCCAATGATTGTCGAAACCCTGACTTTCGTTGAAAAGAGGGAAAAAGGGGGCGCGACAATGTCTCGCTGGGCCTTGGCATAAACCCACATCTCATACAAGTGGCGAGGAGCAACGACAGAGGCAGATCCAACCTGGGCCAATAATTGTGCCTTCTTAGTCTCGAGGGTCACAACCCGGTCTACTAAGTTCTAAGCTTCCCGATCAATTTCGCCGATGCGCTCCTCGAGCCTCGCCTCCCTCATTGTGGCCGTCGCCCTCTCAGATTCTTGCTCGGATCTAAGGACGCGGATACTGTCTTCTAGCGCCGCTACTTTCGCCAAAGCTGACATTCGAGCATCCTCGGATCGCTCCAACTCGGCCACTTTCTTTTCCAACTTGGCCAACTTCTCCGACCATTCTACACTGAGAGCGTCGACCCTAACAACAATTTGGTCGAGCTCGGCTTGTAATGATAGCACCCTATCCTGAAGGTCCTCGCACTTTGCGGCAACCCCTTTGCCCACCTCAAGCTCATCGTTCTTGGCATGAAGCAACTCTTCAAGCTCGCTGCACCTGCGGATAGACCGCATCAGATCCTCATCTCTTTTCTCCAATTCCTCCCTGGTAGACTGGGTACCGACGCCCGCTCTGAGCCACTCACGTAACTCACAACATCTGTTATGATACTGCTGATACTTCTCGGCCATTTTTAGGAAAATATCAACCCGCGTCTCAGCCCTACGAGCGCTTTCAACCTCCAGCAAGTAAGTCTATAGAAAGGGAGGGAAAGAGTCAGTAAGGATTAAGGGTCACAAACCAAATAATACAAAAAGGAACTCACCCTCAAGCCCATTGCGGCTACACCACGTGACAATTGAGAATCGCTGACCACCTGGAGGGCTCCGCTTTCAACGGCAGAACAAAGAACATCAAATATCAGCACTAAATCCACCATATCCTGCAACAGGTTAATATCCGACAGAATTTTGAGTATGCAAGAGGGGCCTTCATCCATGACCACGGTCCTTGTAAAACCTTGCTCGAACATCCTCATGTCATCAGGGTCGACGTGGGATTCAATCTCATAATTATCAACCGTGACGCCTTTCCCTTTCTCTTCGGCCAAGGAAGAGGCGCGCGGGACGATGATGGTCTACTCGGTACAACTTCGGTGGCCTCGGGACTCCGTACCTCCGCCACACTAGCTTCTTGAGCACTCGCAACAAGCCTCGCCTCCACCTCCTGGTTAGCCCCACCTCCGGTCTCGAAAACCGTCAAAACAAGATCGCCCCTTGAGGACGTTTCGGCTGCAGAGGCTTCTTCCAGCACTACCCTCCATCTCTTCGACAGGGCTTCTCCACTACCAATGAGAGAAGATTCACCCATTGAGCGAACTACGTGGACTAGAGCCTCCGGATGGGAAGCAACCTCCAAGCGTACAACCTTGTCCGAAGGCGCAGCTTGACTAGTAGCCAGGTTTCCCGTACACTCGCCCGTAGTAACTCTTGGTGCAGGCCGGGTAGAGGACACTTATTGACGGAATGCGAGTGCGGAGCCCTCGTTCTTCTCACTCCTCCCCGACCTGTCGACAAGGGAGGATTAGATCTTAATAATGACGGGGTTAAAGAAACTATGAAGTAGAAAGCAAAAGCAAGACTACAAGCTAACTCACCATTAAGAGGCTTACACCCAAATTTCTCATGAAAAGACGCCCATTCACGAATCTCGACCGTATAAGGAAGAATTGCGCCCACCCACTGGCAGATATCGGCAACTAGCCGGGGGGGGGGGGGGGGGGGGGAGGGGGGAGGGGTAACTTCTCGGCTGCAAATAAAAAGAGAACAAAAAAAATATACGAAACAAACAAAACAAATCTTCAGCAAGGTCACCAAAAGGAGGACAATCATTTCAAGAGAAATCACAAAATAAACAAGAGGGAAACTTACAAGCAAAGTTCCACGTCTCCGGAAACCCTTCCAAGTTCGTCACAAGGTGCTCCGTCCGCACGTAGAAGTAGCGTTCCCAAAAGCCGCGATTATCCTTATCGTCCATCTTCACCACCAAACTCTTGGTTCCTCGATAGCGCAGATGAATCATCGTGACTCGAAGAAAACGAGGTGCGAAGATGTGAAGCATATGCCCTAGAGAAATTACTTGGCCAGCCAGCTCTGCATACTTGATAAGTATAAGAAAGAGCTTGTACGCATACAAAGATAGTTGGGTCGAACACACTTCATAGAATTAGAAGAAATAAACCACCAGGGAGGGCAGGGGAAGTGTGTACCCAACAACAAAGGGATACGAGTAAAACACACAGTATCCCGGGCGGTGCAAATGAAGTATATCACTCCCCACCGACACCATTTCGATATGAGCAGGATTCCCCATTTGGCTTTGAGCGTCGCAATCGCTGTTTCATCCATAATGGAAATAACAGGGTTAATTCATCTCCGGCAGGGCTGTTAAAATCAGTCCTCGTTTTTCTGGGGTGAGGAACCACCTCATCCACCATCGGGAACCCCTCATCTTCCACCATCTCTACTCTCTCCTCGAGTAGGGATACGTCACCCTTCGGCACCGGAGCACCGACAACCTTGTCAGAATGGGAAGAAGTACCGACCATTGGTTGTCTTTTATTGAAAGAAATGAAAATGGCGAAGGGAAAAAACAATGGTTACCACAAATTCTGGCAGAAGCAGAAATACGAGGAACTAGAGTAGGAAGAAGTTTGTAGAATTCTTTTCTTAAAACAGTTGAAAGACGCAACATTCAAATGAGGGGCTCCTCTCTATTTATAAGGGTATAAATACCTTAAGCGGGAAAGCCAGGAGCTGCCAATTAAGGAAGAAAAATAGAAAAGGCGCGAGAAACGACACACCGCCTGAGGGACGCGCGCCATAATGACCTTTGAAATTGATGTGACAGTCCCATTTCGAAATGATGTGACGATCCGATGCGATTCTTGAACCGTCACGTCACTATCTCGCCATGAGGATCTCGTCCCTTGTATAAGGCGGACAAATTTCTCACTTTTCAGATTAGCAGAGTCCGCCCATCGAGCTCGCCGAGAGGTGACCCCAACATGCGGAGGGACTAAGTGTATGGGTCAAAATCTGTCCATGAGGGCCGAAGCTAAAAAGAGAGCAACATGGGGTCGACTAAGTCGTGTCCACGTTCACAAAGCATGACCACCATAGGTATCTCGGCCATGGCCGAGATCTAGCTATCGCTGAGTTCGTATGGCAAAGCACCTGTCGTAAAGCTTGATGGGAATAATGAAAAAATAGAATCCAGAGAGAACATTCTGGTAAAAGACCGTTGGACAAATGGGAACATGGGAAGTATAAATAGAAGGTAAGAAGCCAGAAGTAAGGAGGCCTAACTCTCTAAAGAAAAATGGGGTCATAGGAATAGGGAAGAATCTCCCGCAAGTTGAAAGCTTAGATCTAGGCTGCAAATCCCAGGAATCCCAGTGGCTAGTTCAACTACGATGGGTCCAATAAGTACCAATAACATTCCTTTCCTCTCTGTTCTCACAAATACGGAACAATGTATCAAAGATGTAAGCTTATCATTTATGTTTGATGCCTTTTTGTAAACTTAAGAAGAGCTTTATGAACTTGATATCGTTTGATGTTCATGTTCACTATGTTTAGATCTAGAATTAATTACATTTGGCTAAGATATACCCTTCATTTTCATCACTAATTGGTTTAACAAAAAGCCTAGTACTTTTTGCGCAAACAGGTACGGTACAGTTCCGTCGGTTAAATATCCATTGATACCCCTAGTTATGGATATACAAGTGCTTTGTTTACCATGAATTATTGACAAATCCGCGACGATAAGCAGAGCACGTAAATATCGAAGAAAATTAGAAAACAAACATTTCTATAAGACTATATTTAGAAAGTCATAATGTAATCTAATTTGGGTGTAATTATACAAATCTTAAATGGGATAATACATAAGATGCTCCCTGTACTTGTCCGAAAAAGTTAGTTTCAAACTTAACTTTTGCGAGTGACCTAATACCTTCTTATATTTATCCAAAATGAATTTAATACCACCTTATGAAGCATAATACAACTTTCATGGCATGGGGTGTTCCATATGCGCATGCCACATCAACGTCAAATCAACGCCATGCCAGAAATGCAATAAATTAATTTTTTTGGGACTATTTTTCTGTTTTCTTTTTCATTGAGATATTATTCTTTTTTTGTTCACACCTAACACCAAAAGCTCTATTATCAACGGGTTCATGGCTTTAATTTCATTTGAATGAGTTAATTTGTTGAGTTCAAAGAGAAAAAAGACAAGAAAAAAAAAATGAAATTTACTACATAAAATTTGTGATGCCATAGGTTGGGATAAGGGGGTCGAGATCTAGTTGGTTTTTGTTTGTTGAATTACCGGAAAATAAAGAAGTTTTTCGGAGAAATTTTTTCGGCCAATAGTTGTTCACAAACTAACAAATTTTGTGTCATTTCTTGCTATTACACTATTAAATTGAATATGAAAGTTGAAGAACTATTTTAATTAATGAACTAAACTAATAACGTAACTAATCCATCATCGGAGAAAATGAAGAAGCGATCGGAAATGCAATTTTACGTACAACAGATTAAAATATTGAGTGAATAATAAATGGGTGCAAAGATGAAGAAAAGAAAGGGAAAAGAGAAAGAAAATCTGCTCGTAAAAAGGAGTGGAGTGAAAATGGAGAAGAAAGAAATAGCGTCGAGATGGAGGAAAAAGAGGGGTTTTTTTTGTTTGGGGTGGGGGGTGGGGGGGGGGGGAGAGGGGA
>ML295056.1:137091-192844 GCA_005239495.1 Nicotiana undulata | reverse complement strand
GGTGGGGGGTGGGGGGGGGGGAGAGAGGGGAGGGAAGTCCAAAAATATGTTTTATTTTTTGCCAAGAAAAAATCATTCTTTTGATTTAAATTTTGATAACACGCGCCACCATTTTAATTTTTTTTAAATTTTTGCCACATCAGCTTTTAGGATGGTATTAAATTTATTTTGAATAAGTATTGAGAGATATTAGAATACCCGTAAAAATTAAGTTTGAAACTAATTTTTTCAGACAAATACAAAGAGCATCTTATGTATTATCCCATCTTAAATTGTTTGTCCAATGTAAAATGGGTGAATCAAGGGGAAGCAATTATGCTTTCTAAATTTCAAGAGATATGAGAACTATTGATAATTATATGGTGTGATACAAAGTGATTTTTCAATATATTATTCAAATTTGTCTCTTCCATTTTAAATATGTGAGGAACACTTGTTAAAACAATTTCATGTTTTGCAAGCTTTTTTTCCATTTATCAGTGATAATAGTTATTATAGGACCATGTTTTCTAACTCATACATATATTTTTATTATTTAAAAAATTAAACAAAGCAAGAACTTAATTATATTTACATGGGTGGGAAAACACCAATTACTTTTTATGATGTCATTTATCAATTTATAAATAATATGTTCAGTCGAACCTAACTACTTTTGTTTGGATCCTATATGTACTAGGCAATTCATTAAATTATGTGAATATTTAAATGTGAATCCAATAACTATGACATGCTATTGTAATTACTATATTATATAACTATTAGGCTGTATAATTAGTAATTATACCAAATTCAACCATAATGTGTCCTTCCAAGCATACTCTAAATTACTTAATTTTAGGTTGCGTATTCCGAGGATTTGAAAGCGCGTTCGGATATTCCCGACTGTGATTCATGTTCCATCTTTCTTGAATTGTATTTGCGCACATCTATTTACTGCTGTCTTGCCGGAAATTTTAATTGAATTGATTTATCTTTTCTACTAGTGTTTTGAGCTTAAGGTTTCATCTATCCATTTTAATTCTGTGTTTGCATAGGGGTAGTTTTTAAGACGTGGTAGATTCATTGTTCTAGTGCGTGCTCGCGTTACTATTCTCGTAGTAGCTCCTTTGAGTTGTGTTTAGCTCTCGGGTTCGTAGCTTGTAGTCCTTCGTTCCCGTTACTTGCTCTTAGTGGTAGTATTTACCTGATACCTTTTGCTTATAGTGACAATAGCAAACGATGTGAGAGTAAGGTCATGTCCTCTGGTGGGTATGGGGGTGGGGTCCAAGGGTGGGAAGGGGGGTAAGAAAGCCTCTAGGCTGAGAGTTAGGTCTTGGAACATTGGGACGTTGACGGGGAAGTCTATAGAGTTAGGTAAAATTTTTTAGAAAAGGAAGATCAATATAGAGTGTGTTCAGGAGACGAGATGGAAGGGTACTAGGGCACGAGATGTAGACGGGTTTAAACTAGGGTACTCAGAAAGCGTTAGGGGTAAGAATATGGTAGGTATTTTAGTTGATAGGGACCTCAAGGAGCTTGTAGTCGAGGTTAGGAGGGTAAATGATAGGTTGATGAGTATTAAATTGGTAGTTGGTGAGTATACTGTAAACGTGATTAGTGCATACGCTCCTCAGGTAGGTTTGGACCAGGAGGTCAAGAAGCAATTCTAGGAGGATTTGGACGAGATGGTGCGTAGTATCCCGCTCACAGAGAAGTTGTTCATTGACGGAGATTTTAATGGTCATATTGGGGCTAGTGCTAGGGGTTATGATGATGTGCATGTCGAGTTCGGTTTTGGGGATAGGAATCAGGGAGGTAATTCACTGTTGGAGTTTGTTAGAGCTTTTGATTTGGTTATAGGTAACTAGAGTTTTCCGAAGAGCAAAGAGTATCTGGTCACTTTCCGGAATTCAATAGGCAAGACTCAGATTGATTATCTTCTCTGCAGGAAATGCGATAAAGTTCTGTGCACTGACTTCAAGGTCATCCCAAGTGAGCACCTCACGACCCTACATAGGCTCCTAGTTATGGACCTGGAGATCAAGAGGAGTAGGAGGAAGAGGGCGGGGTGCAGGCAACCTAAGATCAAATGGGGTAACTTGATCAAGGACAAAGCTCAGGAGTTAGGGGAGAAGTTGTTGGCTATGAGGTCCTGAATGAGTAGGGGACACGTCCAGTATGTGGTTCACGATTGCGAATTGCATTAGGATAGTTGCTAGAGAGGTCTTAGGGGTCACGAAGGGCTTTCCTGGGGGTCATAAAGGGGACTAGTGGTGGAATAGAGAGGTTCAAGGTAAAATGGAAGCTAAGAAAGCTTCTTATTTGAAGCTAGCGGAGAGTACACACGAGGAGGAAAAAAGGACTTATCGGGAGTGTTACAGAAAGGCAAAGAAAGAGGCGAAGTTAGCATTTACGACGGCTAAGAACGCGACGTTTGTTCATTTGTACAAGGATCTCGGGGGAAAAAGTGGGGAAAAGAAGTTGTACCGGTTGGCTAAGGTGAGGGAGAGGAAATCCCGCAATTTAGACCAAGTCAAGTGCATCAAGGACGAGGATGGAAAAGTGTTGATGGACGAGGCACTTATTAGAAGAAGATGGTAGACATGCTTCCATAAACTGTTGAACGAGGAGGGTGATAGACGCATTGTGCTGGGTGAGTTGGAGCACTCCGAGAGTCGGTAGAATTTGGGGTACTGTAGGCGGATTACGTTAGAGAAGGTGGAAGGGGCGATGCGTAAGATGTGAAGGGGCAGAGCGACGGGGCCAGACGAAATCCCGGTGGAATTCTGGAAGAGCACGGGGCGGGCAAGTTTTGAGTGGATCATTGGGCTGTTTAATGCTATTTTTTAGATGAAAAAGATTTCCGAAGAATGGAGGTGGAGTACGATTTACAAGAACAAGGGTGATATCCAAAATTGCTACAATTATAGGGGTATCGTGTTGTTGAGTCACACTATGAAAGTTTGGGAGAGGATGGTGGAGGCCAGGGTGAGGAGATGCGTGTCTATTTCCGAGAATCAGTTTGGATTCATGCCGGGGCGTTCGACTACGGAAGCGGTTCATCTAGTAAGGTGATTAGTGGAGCAGTATAGGGAAAGGAAGAAAGATTTGCATATGGTGTTTATTGACCTTGAGAAAGAGTACGATAAAGTCCCGAAGGAGGTCCTGTGGAGGTGTTTGGAGGTTAGCGGCGTTTCGGTAGTGTACATTAGGGTGATTAAAGATATGTATGATGATGCTAAGACTCGAGTGAGCATTGTGGGTGGTGACTCGGAGCATTTTCCTGTGGAGATGGGGTTCCACCAGGGAACGACTCTTAGCCCATTTTTATTTGCCTTGGCGATGGATGTACTGTCGCGACATATCCAAGGGGAGGTGACTTGGTGCATGCTATTTTCCTATGATATATTGTTGATTGACGAGACGCGAAGTGGAGTTAACACGAGGTTGGAGGTTTGGAGACAAACCTTGGAGTCTAAAGGTTTTAAACTGAGTAGAACTAAGACAGAATACTTGGAGTGCAAATTCAGTGATGGGACCTATGATGCAGACGTGGAGGTTAAGCTTGATGCTCAAGTTATCCCCAAGAGAGCGAGTTTTAAGTATCTCGGGTCTATTATCCGGGGTAACAAGAAGATTGACGAAGATGTCACACATCGCATCGGAGCGGGATGGATGAAGTGGAGGCTCGCTTCCGGTGTTTTATGTGATAAGAATGTGCCGCCAAGACTTAAGGGTAAGTTTTATCGAGTGGTGGTCCGACCCGCTATGCTGTATGGGAATGAGTGTTGGCCAGTCAAGAACTCCCACATGCATAAGATGAAAGTAAAAGAGATGAGAATGTTGAGATGGATGTGTGGGTGTACTAGGAGAGATATGATTAGGAATGAAGCAATCCGGGACAGAGTGGGAGAAGCCTCTATGGAGGACAAGATGCGAAAGTCGAGGCTGAGATTGTTCAAACATGTTAAGAGAAAAAACATTGATGCTCCTGTAAGGAGGTGTGAGAGGTTGGCATGGAGAGTTTGAGAAGAGGTCGAGGTAGGCCTAAGAAGTATTGGGGAGAGCTGATTAGACAGGACATGGAGCTGCTTCAGCTCACTGAGGACATGACCCTTGATAGGAGGGTGTGGAGGTCGAGGATTAAGGTAGAAGGTTAATGGGTATATTTTAGCTATTCATCGATAGTCTTAGTATCATGCATGTCCCTTCATATTCTTAGATTTTTCTTACGTTATGTGATTTTGTTCGTCTCAATTATTGTATTTCCCGTTGCTATTATTTGGTACTACTTATCCTTTATCTATCCTTTTTTATTTTCTCTCCATTCTTTCTTCCTGAGCCGAGGGTCTATCGAAAACAACCTCTCTACCTGCATTAGGTAAGGGGTAAGGTCTGCGTACAGACTACCCTCCCCAGACCCCACCTGTTGGGATCATACCGGGTTTGTTGTTGTTGTTGCTATTGTAGGTGGATTTTAATCTCTTCATTTCCCAACCAAACGATCCTAGTGTGCATCCGCCAATCAATGGCGGATCAAATAAGAGTTTTACGTGCTTCAAAGTTACGACTTTTGTCACGACCCAATTCAATTATAGGCTTTGATAGCACCCAACATCGCTGCTAGGCAAGCCACAGTGAGCTAACCACTTGATTCCCCTTTTTAATAAATTTTCAAGTGATTAAATTTTCCTTGATTTAAAAGGTTAAGATACAACAAGCTTAAAATAAATAAAAATGAAAGCAACTGAGTGCAGTCATAACCATAAAGTAACCAAAACAAAAAGTCTACTAGTGCATGTCCCAAGACCTGGTGTCAGAAGTGTATGAGCACTAATATATTATACAAAACTCTAGCTACTATCCAAAATAAAAAATAGATAGAAATGAAAGTAAGGAGAGACTCTAGGATGTTGCGGAACAACTCAGGAAATGCAGCTCACCACTAGACCTCCGGGTAACGAGGGTGCGCGCCGGTGTGATCGCCAGATAACCAGTCCATGCCCAGGATGACCTCAAAGTTGGTCATATCAAGAAGTAAAATATCTCCTCTAGTCTTGTAGCCATAATGTAACAATACAGGACCGGTAGACCCGATCCACAACAACAGATGCGCCCACTGGAGTGGACTCATAAACATGTGTAACCAAGGACTCACGAGGAATGTCCAGGAAATGAGCAAACAGAGATGACACATATGAATAGATAGACCCTGGATCAAATAGTACTGAAGACTCCCTACCGCAGACAAAAATAATACTTGTGACCAGGGTAGTTGAGGCCACTGCATCTGGTCTGGCCGGAAAAGAATAGAACCTAGCTGGTGCGCCGCCTGACTAGCCTCCACCTCTAGGACGACCCCTACCCACCTGCCCTCCGCTTCTGGGAGGCTGAACAGTTAGTGAGACAGCTGGTGCTGTAATCATAGGTTGTTGACCCTGCTGTACTGCCTTGCCCCAACGCCTGGGGCAGAACCTCCGCATATGACTTAGATCCCCGCGCTCGAAACAACCTCTCGGTGCAGTGGACAACTGACCTGAAGTCTGACCCTGATGGCCTCAATACCCATTAAAGGAACCCTGAATAACTGGTGGGCAGTAAGAAATCTCTGGCATGATGCTGAAATAAGGTCGCATCGGAGTATCCCGAGGAGGCGACGGTGCTGGATATGCGGGCCCGCTGGATTGGCCCCTCAGGAACTGACCTC
The DNA here is from genome assembly GCA_005239495.1 of Nicotiana undulata. Lineage (NCBI taxonomy): Eukaryota > Viridiplantae > Streptophyta > Magnoliopsida > Solanales > Solanaceae > Nicotiana > Nicotiana undulata. Next base: position 187,155 of record ML295056.1, on the reverse strand, counting down.
TACCCCCAACTGGGGCATCTTTGAACTCTCCGGAATATCAAAACCTCTTATCCCTTATAGCCTGCTATCGGCTACGCTGACGTACATCCTCGATCCTCCTAGCTATCTCCACAACCAGCTCGTAAGAAGTCCCCGTCTCGACCTCTCGGCCATGTTTTTTTGAATACCAGTGTGCAACCCCGAAACAAACCTCCGCATTCTCTCTCCATCAGTAAGAAGTATCATAAGTGCATGGTGAGACTACTCAAAGAACCTCACCTCATAGTTGGTCACTGACATCTGACCTTGTTGGAGCTGCTCGAACTGAAATCGCAACTCTTCCCTCTGGGGGGGGGGGGGGGGGAGGAATGTACCTATCCAGAAAGATAAGGGTGAACATGTCCCAAGTCATAGGAGGAGAATATGCTGGTCTGCCAAGAAGATAGGACTGCCACCATCTACGGGCCTTGCCCTCTAGCTGGAAAGTAGCAAAGTCCACTCCATGGGACTCCAATATCCTCATGTTGTGAAGTCTATCCCTGCACCGATCAATGAAATTCTGGGGATCCTCATGGCGCTCACCTCCAAAGACAGGAGGATGTAGCCTGGTCCATCTATCCAATATCTTCTACGGCTCGCCGGCCGCAATTGGTCTAGGCTCAGGTACAACTGCTGCCACTGGCTAGGCTCCACCCACGGGTAATGTTCTCGGGGTCTGATATACAAAAGCTTCATTCCCAGGAACCTGAGTAGTAGGGGTTTGTGCTCCCCCTCCCGCCTGTGACGTTGCCGGGTCCGCTTGAAACAAACCAGCTTGAGTCGTAGTGTCCATAAACTGTAGCTTACAGCCCATGACCTCCTGAAATCTCGGTGCAGACATGAAATCCACCGGAGCTGGCTCTGATGCAGGCATAAGTCTCACGGAACTAAGCCTCACACATTAGCCCAGGGGCGTTTTACGAGTGCTCCGCTCTGGGATGAGCTCGGCTGAGTCGCAATTCTTCCTTTTAAAAGAGAGGTGGCCGTCACTTTCATGCTAATTTAAATTCACACTATAATATCATGGTAGGCTTTCCAGCCATGCCCCATGACACCTTGGACGCGCCCCGTGGCGTCTTGGTAAGCCTCCCAACACCTAGCTCCACAGACGGCCCCGTGGTCTTGGCTGCACCAAGTGAAAAGTGTGCATGTGCCTTTGTAGCTCCACCGATATCCACTCGCCAACACCCAGACGTTGGATGCCAACAGAGCGGCGTGCGCAGATAACGTCGCTCGCAGATTGTGATGCCAAAGACAAGGTTGCTGACAACGACCTGTTTTTACATTGTAGAAAACTAAGTCCTTTTCATTGTAAATATAGAGTAGTTTTATTCCATATTTTTCCATTATGATTCTATAGCTTATTTAGGTCAAGTCTTGTAACTTTGGTTTATTTTTTAAGCATTATTATGGGGGATCAAGCATTCAAAACTTTCTAGCAAGCAAACAATTCTCTGTACTGGTGTCTCTTCCCTCGACACCGCATTGCCTTTTTGTAATAGCTTTCATTAATGCATCAAGCTTTCTTTCAATTATCATTTTTGTTCTCTCAATTGCTCTTGACATTGGTTTTCCCATACGACACTGAAAATCTCATCTAACGTACGGAGGGGACCTCAGTTGGCGGATAACAACTGCACTAACATAATTTTCTTAGCCTTCCAAGAAATCTCAGGAAGGCGCCGCGTAGTAGTTTGTATCAGAGCCTAGGCTTGACATCGGACGAGGGAACGCATTTCCATTACCNGACAACTCCTTAAAGGAAAGGGTTTAAGGAAGAGTCGCCACCTAACGATTTTTTATGGTGCGTTAGGGCACCTAGAGTTGATAACTCGTGAACTAGTTTGCATTACCAGAGATTGGGTAAGGGCTTGAAATTATCCCAAGGGGAAGGTGTGAGGCACCCCTAAAGATCCAACAATTGTGGTTCCCATCCAAGAAGTTTTGTGAATTTGGACGGTGAACAAATAGCAAGTAAGGTTCATACAAGAGGGGATTTCAAACAAGCATGAAAATCTCTAAAAGTTTTAGAGAAAGCATTAGAATAAGCATTTGAAAAGAACTGTCCTAGGTTTAAAGTAATACGGATCACATCAATGCAATACCCGGTATGTCACACCTCGAAAGGCGGCTACACGTGGTATTAGCGCACCGGTCATCATATTCGTATTCTACCCTTCCCACCCCGTAAAGGTTATTTAAATGCGTGTGTTGGTTACGAATGCTTATTGCGTGCTATTACCCATCCCATTCTATAAGTCCTGGAGGGTATTTAGGACTACTAATCCTACAAGGTGAGTACTAGGCTGAACTCTTAGGTTTAAAAGGATAAAATTCTAAGCGACATGTAAAACAAATAGGACTACAGATATGGGGAACACATAAGGGCAGAGACGGGGCTCACAGATCCCTCCACAAGTAAACACGTAGGTAGCACGTCTCAAACACATTTAAAGTCTCAAAGATGGGAGTTTAAAAAGCGTTTTGAGTAAAACAGTGAGTTGCAGGAGGAGTGTTATTTGGAAAACTTAATGAAGGAGTAATTCAGAGAAATAGTTGATTTTTTAGAAATGCAGTTGTTTAGGGGGAGTGGTAAAATTCAGAAGTACAATGATTTAAAGCTTTCAGGAAACATAGCTGAATATTATTGAGGCCTGGTTTTGAAGTAAAAAATAGTGATAAGTGACCCAAAATACAACAACTTAACATATTCAGAGCAAGGGTTCAAAATGGCACGATTTTGAGTGGAGTGAAGTATCTTTGAAAACCCAGTAGTTTAAAGCATAACAGTGCAAAACTCAGAAAGTCCTAAGGGAAGCAAATGTATAATTTCAAGATTGTTTTATAATAGAGCCAGAGTTTTAGTAAAACAAAGTGAACCTCAGTGAGGTAAAACAAGAATGGGAGCAACAGGGTTCAAAGGTTAAAGAGGTTGACTAGCCCTTAACATAATTGGTTTAATTTTATCGCATTCGGCCTAAAGTTGTCTAGGCGTCGTATACATTGCCTAACTATCTCAAAAGGTGAACATGCATATTTTGGATTCTTATTTTAAAGAATATATTTGTAGAAAATGTTTCAAGTAGGCTAACCTCATTTTATTAGATTAAGCATGCTAATTAGACGTTTTAACGAATTGCAATTCAAACAAGTATGAGATCCTAAACAACAGGATATCTAATGCTCATAGAAGTTCCTAACACATGGTTTCTAAGATGGAAATGCAGTAATGACCTTATGACAGTTTATTAGGCTTGTTATTAATTGATCAGGATTATGGAATGGGGATGATAACATGCTGAAAGTGAAAGACCTAAAACAGGATTTCTACTATGTGAGATGCATGTCATATACAAGTTATCTAATGCACAAATAAAGTCCTATAGGCATGTTTTCTACCCATCACCTAGGCTAAGCATGCATAACCCCTCCCACATTCACAATCCAGCCCCAATATTCGTTTACAAGTTATTACAAACCTGAATAATAAATTACATTGATTAAAAAGGAAAATAAGAAGTTATTCTATAGGGAGCCTTCAACCAGGCCCAATCTCCCAGCCTCACTCCCTTGAGTTTCACAGCCTTAATGGCCTGGGTGCGTCAAAGCTCCCAAAGGACCCAATGGATCCCTGGCCAATACCAGCACCCAGAAAAATTGCCAAGATTTTAACAAGTGCAGTGTAGAGTTACCAGCCTTGTGTGTCAAAGTTCAATGAGTACTCAGGGGTACTCAAGGCAATGCTCACACGAATGGGGTAGGACCTAATTTTCTAGGAGTAGTGTAAGTGCAGGGAAGAGAGGAAAGTTCATAGTTTAAGAAAAGAGATTTCAAAACTGGAGAGTTATTTTTTTGAAAGATTAACTTAAAATAAACAGAAACATTAATCAAAGGTTCAGCAATACAGGATTGCACGCAAGGATAATGGGACAAAAAGGAAAATAGATCACATAATAACACCAAGAGATACAGAGACTTATAAAAACTCACTAAGCATGAGTCCACAAAATCAAAGAGGTTCAAGGGACCAAGAAAGGGATATGGTAGTAGACAGTAGCAGGAGACAGTTATAACAAGTGAAATTAGGAGTAAACAATAGTCATAAGCATATAAGTCATAAGTAGGATAAGCAATAATAGGTAAAAGGTTCAGGGGGATCAGGGGACACATAATACTTGAACAAGAAAAGAAATAACCTAACGGATGCATAGGTAACGTTTATAGCAAGTATTGACTTCACTCATAGACATGTAAAGAGGTAAACATGGCAAGTATCAACAGGCAAACAAGGAGTTAATTACATGTTGAACAGTAGAAACATAGGTAGAAGACAATTAAGAATATGACAAAGTGAAATATAAATAAACACATTGGTTTGGGGCTTTGGAAAATTAATTAGAACATACCAGATGGTAGAAGAGCACATCAGAATGTAAGAGCAAGTGATAACACAATAGTAGCCTTGGCTTACAGCCGGCTACTAAGAGACAAGAGCAGGGAACAACAGTAGAACAGGGAAAGAAAGAGAGCAAGAGCACAAGAGAGAAAATAGTGTGCAGTGTATCAGTTTCCTCAATATGAATCTCAATGTTGTTTTTAATTAAGAGTGAAGGCAGAGTATATATAGTTGAAAAGCAAGTGATGAATAAGATAAAAATCAAGTCAAGTAGTAATTGAAGGAACTCGAAATCAATTAGTCAGGAAATTAAGGCAAGTACTCTTAACTCAAGGGGTTTAATTCAAACGGTAAAGATTCAAACAAGGTAAAGAGGGCAAGTTCAGGATTAGTAAGGAAAGAACCAATTTAGTTCAGTAATTTTGCGACTCAGAATCAATTAGTCTGCTATCAAGACAAATACCCCCTTAAGTTAAGGGATTCAAACTCAAACAGTAAACACATAGTTATATAGGGTAAGGTAAAAATCAGTCACGACTAAACAAGGAAAGACTCAGGGTTTACTAAGTAATAGGGTAGACAATTAAGACTAGATTGAGAAATCCATAATAGTTCAGTAAATAGAGCAAGTTAATAAACAAGGTAAGTGAATCAATCAGTCTAAACAATTAGGCGGAGTTTTAGGGCTTTGAAAGATATATTCTTAATCAGATCATTCAGTAGAGAAATTAGAGTCAATCAAGAGGGATTCATGCTCCAAATTTCAACACATATATAGAGAAGCTAATAATCACAGCAACGGACAAGCTTCGAGATGAATAAACAATCATATATAGATAATACGAGTAGGTTAGGCTTTAGAAACTCAATTTAACAAAGCGAGAGTCATGTTAATACACAGAATCAGACATAGAAAAGTTAGGGTTTCAACATAGGCGAGATAACAATCGCAGAATCACCACTATTAGCAGAGAATAGGCTTAAGAGCGAAGAGAATCTCAGTTAAAACCAACATAGAAAAGGTTCTGAGAAACCCTTAATTTTAAAAGGAAGCAAAACGTTTTAAAACTGAAGATTTTCAGAGATTGAGTTGAGAACAGTGTAAAACATGAAGAAACAAGTTTTAAATCGTTAGAAATACCATAGATTCAAGAGGTTTAGGCAAAAATTAGGGTTTCTTAAGAAACCAGAGAAATCGTAGAACCTGCCGTGAAACTCAAAGATCGTGGTGGATATGGCGTGGTCATGTCCAAACCCCACCAGAAAGGCCGGAAACAACCTAAGCAGGATCCCCCCAAGAGCGAGTTGGCANGGTGGGAGTTAATTTAGGAAAGGGGAGATCTGGGCCGTTGATCTTATTTGATCAACGACTCAGATTTAATTAGGGATTGGGCCGGGTTGATTTAAGACTGGGCTGGGTATTTTAATTGGGATTTGGGTTGGGTAATTGGGTTGGGTATTTTAGGGGTTTAAATGTGGCTAGTATTTAAATAAAATAGGCTAGATGTTAAATACCCAACAAAATAGATAATTAATTAATTAAAATAGCCAATAATTATATAAAAATGAAATTAAGTTTAAATAAATGAAATTAAGGGAATTAAACAATATTAAATATAAAATAACTAATTATCGAATTAAAATAACATAAAGTGTGCAATTGAGCTATAATTGCAAAGTTACTGTAATTAGAATTAAAGGATACCAAATTGGTAATTTGTGAAATAATTGAATCCTAATGGACAAAAATGATATACTGAGCTGTGACACATTTCGAAATTATTTATAACATATTTTATGAATAATTATTAAAATATGAAATATTGAATAAACATGCGAATAATTAAATAAATATAAGAAAAATAGGAAAAATGCTTATTATTTTAAATAGTGATTTTGAAAGCTTATACGCAAGTTTGAAAATAATTTGAGGAAAAATTGGGTATCAACAACTGCCCCTCTTTACCCGGGAAGGATGAAGGAATTATCGGGTAAAGATATGATGGCCAATTTTGGTCGAGATGAAACTGTGGGATAGGATTTGGCCGCACCCTGGCTTCTTAGTTGCCTACATATCCCTGGTTTTACAGGAATCAGGACGTGTGTAGTTCCGGGATCATCGGCGAAATATACCGATGAGGTTTCACAAGAACGGACGCAAGATGCATGGTAAGGTAAAAGTAGGAAGGTCTTACGGGGTTGTATCGGAGAACTGGAGCGGTCTGCTCCTACCTGGTTGGCTGTTCCGACCAGGTTACCTGCAAATAGAGAACGAGCGTATATTGTGCATAATATAAACATGATTCAAGTTCCCATTGGATTATGAATGCTGTCTTTGGACAATTAGGATGGTGTCCTTAGACCATGATGTCCTAGGCCATGAATCGCTTAGCGCGGGATTCGCAGGCTATGAAATGATGTTCTCGGGCCATGAAAATGGTGCCTCTGAACGATGACGCCTTTGGACAAGTTGGCGATATTTCAGCCCATGAAGAATGCAGTTTGACAAGACAGATCTTAGTCTTGTGATTTTCGAAAAGAAAGAGGGCAGAGCTTAGCCTGAAAGAAAGCGTAACGAAAGGAGACTGCTTTGAAAAGGTAGAAAAGGGCTTAGCGTAATGAAGTAACATGCGGAGAGAGGTAGCGTAGAACCTCGGAAGGCAGAATGATAGCCTTATGCAATGCAGGAAATAAAATGCAGGGGAGGTAGCGTATAACCTCGGAAGGCAGAATAGGTAGCCTTATGCAAGAAATAAATGCAGATGAGACAACACTTAGTCTCGGAAGGCAGAAAGGTAGACTTATGCAAAGATGCGAATGCAGATGAAGGTAGAGCTTAACCTCGGAAGGCAGAATGATAACCTTATGCAGATGCGAATGCATATGGAGGTAGAGCTTAACCTCGGAAGGCAGAAAGGTATCCTTATGCGGATGCGAATGCAGATAGAGGTAGAGCTTAACCTCGTACAGATGGAGACAGAGCTTAGTCTCGGAAGGCAGAATGGTAGCCTTATGCAATGCGAGAAAATGCAGGGAGACAATGCTTGGTCTCGGAAGGCAGAATGGTAGCCTTATGCAATGCGAGAAAATGCGGGGAGACAATGCTTAGTCTCGGAAGATAGAATGGTAGCCTTATGCAGTGCAGAAAATAAAATGACGCTAAGAGTTCTTAGCTGATGATAAAGTGCGGTGACACGATTGTTGCGAATGAAGTATCGTTTGCAATGATGATAATAGTAAGTGTTGGCATGTGCGATGAGTTCGAGAGCGTATCCTTGAGAAGCATGCGTCTTGTGGGGATAATGAGATGTCTTGGGCTTTTGCCGTATTTGTGCCTGCATCCAAAGAAAAATTGTGAGTTCCGTAAAGGGGAGGGTTAGTTCGTATCCCCGCTGGCTCGAATCGGCCTGTCTGCTTGATGATGATAACTTTGTTTGTACCACAGGGGTAGCATTGCTAAAACAAGCTATTTTTTTGAGAAATAAATATGTATGGTTTTTTATAAAAATATGATATAACATATAATCTAAAAAAAAAAAATTCTTTGGATGAATCGACGACCACGACATGGTTCAAGATATTGCAAGCTCTCTTGCTGCAAAAATTTAAGGGTCCTCCTCAAAATTCTGCCCTAGTTTGACGGGTGAAGGCTTCTGGCTGTTACTGGTGCAGCGACCGGCTGGACTTGCTTCGGAATTTTGAGGTCCCTCCTCAAAATTCTGCCCCAGTTTCCATTCGTGGGGGAAAATGAAAAGTTTATTAAAATGTGACCGAACCCATAGGGCTGCCTTCGTATCCCCTCTTAAACGGGAATCAGGTCAGGCATAGTTTAATTACAACATTGATAGAATCATAACAATTACACATAGTAGCGCTTGACTGCGTCTGAATTGATTGGTTTAGGCCAAATTTCTCCATCCATTTCTGCCAGTATGAGTGCTCCTCCTGTTAGCACTCGGTGAACCATGTACGAGCCTTTCCAATTGGGAGAGAATTTTCCTTTTGCTTCGTCTTGATGAGAAAAGATTTTCTTTAACACCAGCTGCCCCAGTGTGAATCGTCTTGGTTTGACTTTCTTGTTGAAGGCTCTAGTCATTCTATTCTGATATAGCTGACCATGATAAATCGCGTTCATTCTTTTTCCATCTATGAGGGTTAATTGTTCATAGCGGCCTCTTACCCATTCTGCGTCGCTGAGCTTAGCTTCTTGTATGATTCTCAAAGATGGGATCTCAACTTCAGCAGGAATGACGGCTTCTGTACCGTATACCAACATGTAAGGAGTTGCCCCGGTTGATGTGCGAACCGTGGTGCGGTATCCCACTAGGGCGAATGACAGCTTCTCATGCCACTGCTTGTACTTCTCTATCATCTTTCTCAGTATCTTCTTGATGTTCTTGTTGGCAACCTCAACGGCTCCATTCATCTGCGGTCTGTATGCTGTAGAATTCTTGTGCTTGATCTTGAAGGCTTCACACATTGCTTTCATCAAATCACTATTGATATTGGAACCATTATCGGTGATGATTGACTCTGGAACTCCAAACCGACAAACAATGTGGTCGCGGACAAATTCGGCTACCACTTTCTTAGTAACTGCTTTGTAGGATGCTGCTTCGACCCATTTGGTGAAATAGTCAATGGCAACCAGAATGAACCTGTGTCCATTGGAGGCTGCAGGCTCGATTGGTCCAATGACGTCCATGCCCCAAGCAGCGAACGACCATGGTGAGCTTGTTGCATTAAGCTCGCTGGGAGGTACCTTTATCATATCCCCATGTATCTGACACCGATGGCATTTGCGTACATATTGGATGCAGTCTGTTTCCATCGTCATCCAAAAATAACCAGCCCGCAGTATCTTTTTTGCTAGAACAAACCCGTTCATACGAGGACCGCATGTACTAACATGTATTTCCTCCAACAGCTTCGTTGCTTCCTTTGCCTCGACACATCTTAGCAAACCCAGATCGGGAGTTCTCCTGTACAGGATTCCTCCGATGTGAAAGAAATTGTTTGATAACCTTCGAAGAGTACGCTTCTGAGTAGCGTTTGCAAGCTCTGGGTACTCTCCCTTTACCAAGTACTCCTTGATATCATGAAACCAAGGTTTTCCGTCTGCTTCCTCTTCAACATGGGCGTAGTAAGCCGGATGATTGTGGATCCTCACTGGGATGGGATCAATGAAGTTCTTGTCTGGATGCTGGATCATAGATGACAAGGTAGCCAATGCGTCAGCGAACTCATTCTGGATTCTGGGAACATGCCAGAATTCAATCTTTGTGAACCTCTTTCTCAATTCCTGTACACGGTGTAGGTATGGAAGTATCTTGTAATTCTTGGTTGCCCATTATCCTTGGACTTGGTGTATCAATAAGTCTGAGTCACCAATTACTAATAATTCCTGAACATTCATGTCGATGGCCAAATTGAGCCCAAGGATGCAGGCCTCATATTCATCCATGTTGTTGGTGCAGGGGAACCTGAGTTTGGAGGATACCGGGTAGTGCTCACCGATTTCTGAAATTAAGACTGCTCCAATACCCACGCCTTTGAAGTTTGCGGCCCCATAAAAGAACATCCTCCAACCGTCGTAGGATTCTGCAATGTCCTCTTCTACGAATGACACTTCTTCATCAGGGAAATACGTCTTCAATGGTTCGTATTCTCCGTCCACAAGATTTTCAGCAAGATGATCGGCTAATGCTTGTCCCTTGACCGCCTTTTGAGTTACGTAAATGATGTCGAACTCACTTAACAGGATCTGCCATTTAGCTAGCTTGCCAGTGGGCATGGGCTTCTGAAAGATGTACTTGAGCGGATCCATCCTTGATATGAGGTACGTTGTGTAGGCACAGAAATAATGCCTCAATTTTTGTGTGACCCAAGTCAAAGCACAACAGGTGCGCTCTAATAGAGAATACTGGGCCTCATACAGAGTAAACTTCTTGCTGAGGTAGTAAATTGCTTGCTCTTTCCTCCCTGTTTCATCATGTTGCCTGAGAACGCAACCGAAAGCTCCATCTAACACGACCAAGTAGAGTAATAGAGGTCTACCCGGCTCTGGAGGTACCAAGACTCGTGGTGTTGAGAGGTACTCTTTGATTCTGTCGAAGGCCTTTTGACAATTTTCAGTCCATTTGGTGGCCGCATCCTTTCTTAGCATCTTGAAAATTGGTTCACAAATGACAGTGGACTGGGCTATGAACCGGCTGATATAATTGAGCCTTCCCAAAAAACTCATAACATCCTTCTTCTTCCTTGGTGGCGGCAATTCTTGGATGGCTTTGACCTTTGATGGATCTAGCTCTATTCCTCGACGACTGACAATGAACCCTAGCAGCTTGCCATCAGGAACCCCGAACGCACATTTTGCGGGGTTAAGTTTCAGATTTTATTTCCTTAACCTGTTGAAGAACTTCCTCAAATCTTCCATGTGATCAACAACTTTCTTTGATTTGAAGATGACGTCGTCCACATATACCTCGATCTCCTTGTGAATCATATCATGGAATATAGTAGTCATAACTCTCATGTAAGTGGCCCCTGCGTTCTTCAGACCGAATGGAATCATCTTGTAGCAATACACTCCCCACGGAGTAATGAATGCCGTTTTCTCAGCATCTTCCTCATCCATCCAAATCTGATGGTAACCAGCAAAACAATCTACAAAGGATTGCAGTTCGTGCTTGGCACAGTTATCAATTAAGATGTGTATGTTTGGCAGGGGGAAGTCATCTTTCGGACTGGCCCGGTTAATATCCCGATAGTCTATGCAGACTCTAACCTTCCCATCTTTCTTTGGTACAGGAACAATGTTGGCTAACCATGTAGGATATTCGACCACCCGGAGAACCCTAACGTTGATCTGTTTGGTGACCTCTTCTTTGATTTTCAAGCTCATATCTGGCTTGAACTTTCTGAGCTTTTGCTTCATTGGTGGGCATGTTGGATTGGTGGGCAGCATGTGGGCCACAATAGATGTACTGAGGCCATTCATGTCGTCATATGACCAGGTGAATATGTCCTCATATTCCTTTAAGAATTCCGTATATCCCTCCTTTTCTGACGGCGACATATGCATGCTGATGCGTGTTTCTTTGACGATCTCTACGTTTCCCAGATTGACGACCTCAGTCTCATCCAAGTTAGACTTAGGTCTATTCTCAAATTTCTCGACCTCTTTAATAATATCCTCAGGAATCCGTTTGTTGCGTCTGACTCGGAATCCGTTTGTTGCGTTGCCTCGTTGCAGGTCACAATCGTCGGTTCATAAGTAATAGTAATGCTGTGTAAAATAAGGTAATGGATAGGAAAGTAGTAGCAAGTAAATATGAGACATATAAAGAAACTGGAAATGCTTTGATAAATTAAATAATTGTTTAAACATGGGAGCTCTTTCTTGCAGAAATTAAAATACGAGAAGAGAATTCTTTAAATAAATAAACTGAAATAATGCTTGTTTTGTTAGCCTTGCTACCCCGAGGCTCGACGGGCTTTGGTTGTCCTGACGTACCAATTGTTGAGACATGATCCCTTGCTCACAACTTATATGGAAAGGCCTTCCTCCCCCTCCTCTTCAAGAATGACACAGCAGTCCATGTCCTCATCATCCAAAAATAGATCCCTTATTGCCGCTAGCGCCTCTTCCTCGTCTGTACCATATGTGATGTCAGCTGGCTGGAAAGTATGCTCTATGTGGGGTATGGGTTGATCCAATGGGTAGTAGGGGCTACGCCATGGTGGTGACCAGTCCTTGAACTCCTTCCAAGTGTACTCGTACCCTAGACCAAAAGTGGTACCGTGCTTCTTGAGTGTTATTGTCTTTGTTATTCCTTGGAGATTCTTACCGAGCCCTTTGCCCGGCTCGTACCCTTGCCAATTCAATATTCTTTCGGTCTTACTGCCCTACCACTTTTCCTTGTCAATGGCGTTAACACGTTCGACGTTGTGGTAGATTTCTCCACCCAACTTCCTCCTTCCATCGATGACCGAAAAGGTCTGGCGACCGTAGATATGGTTTCTACCGTCGCCATGAATGATTACCTCTTGGTGATTCCATTCAAACTTCACAGCTTAGTGTAGGGTTGATTCCACGGCCCCAGCAGCGTGGATCCAAGGTCGTCCCAACAGTAAGTTGTAGGATGCAGGCACATCTATCACTTGGAAATCTACATCGAACCAAGTTGGTCCCATCTGTAAGCACAAGGTGATTTCTCCCATGGTGGACCTCTACGAACCATCGAAGGCTTTTACGTTGATCTCTCCTTCCTTTATCTCATGTAGACTCTTGCCCAGTTTATTGAGTGTGACCAACGGACAGATGTTGAGGCTGGAACCCCCATCAATTATGATCCTTGTGATGAAATGATCCTCACATTGTACAGTGATGTGTAGTGATCTTTTATGCCCTAACCCCTCAGGCGGTAGCTCATCCTCATGGAAAGTGATCTTATGGCTCTCCAGTACCTGGCATACCATGTTGGCCATTTCTCCACTGGTGATATTGTCCGGTACGTATGCTTCACTCAGTACCCTTAGCAAAGCACTCCTGTGAGTTTCAGAGTTTTGTAACAGGGAGAGGATGGATATCTAAGCTGGCGTTTTGTTCAACTGGTCGAGGATTGAGTATTCCTTGGCTTGTATCTTTCTCCACTGATCGTCTGAACCTATTCAATGATGGAGGGACGGTATTGGCTTGCTTGCTAGACTCGGACAAATGTTCAGGGGTATAAACTCTGCCAGTTCTCGTCATACCCTGTGCAGCACTGGCTTCTTCAGACTTGCCTTTACCTTTCCTCCTTGCTTCAGCGGTATAGTCCCACGGAATGGCGTCGGAGTAAAATGGTGCTGTTGTTGACATTGCCACTGGAATAGGTGTGGTCATTCTTATTCCTGCCGGAGTATATGTTATAAATGGCTGGACTGCAACTTCGAGCAGTTGTACAAACTCGAATTTGATCGGCCCTGGGGCCTTTCCTTTGGCGGGTGGTCTCGATTCAAACTCAAGTGGAATGGACATGTTTACCTCAGCTTCCTCAGATGGATGCATACGGACCACGATCGGATTAAGAGTAATTGCAGGCTTCTTCGGATCACCCTCGGCAATTAGCCCGATTGATCCCTCAGGATCCCAATCATCTTCAACCTCAATCATGTGGACACCACCTTTGTGGTCAGGCAGTGGATTATTGCGAACATTAGAAGCAGGGTCCTTGGCTACAATGATCTTGTTATCTATGAGGGTCTGTATCTTGTCCTTCAAGGAACGACATTCCTCGATGGTGTGTCCCTTCATGCCGGAGTGGTAAGCACAGGTTTTGTTTGGGTTGATCCACTAAGAAGGGTTCTCAGGGGCAACAACGGGAATGAGTGTGACATAACCGACGGCTTTAAGCTTTTCGTATAATTGGTCAATGGGTTCAGCTATGGCAGTATACTGTTTTGATGGACAACGGTCGAAGTTTGAACGAGGTCTTGGGAAGTTTTGGAAATTAGGTGGTGATTGGTAGTGAGAAGGTTGGGAATTGTAGGCATTATAGACGGGAGCTGGTTGGGAGTATCTGGGAGAGGTAGGCTGATATATGGGTGGTGGAGCTTGGTAGGTGGGTGAGGGTGTTTGGTATTGAGGTGAGGATGCTTGCTAGCTTGGAGCTGGTTGGTATGTGAAGGAAGGTGCGGTGTATACTTGGTATTTGGGAGGGGACTTGGCTTGCTGTGCCACCATCACGGCTCCTACATCCCTCTTCTTAGACACACCACCGGATTGCAGGGCTTTATTGGTATACTGTAAAACTTCAAAATTAGTAACCATACCGTTTTTGATGCCTTCCTCGATTCACTCTCCTAGCTTGATGATATCAGAAAACTTGTGCCCTCGACCATCATCAGTCTCTCATAGTACTGAGGATCCTAAGCGCGCACAAAGAACTTATTCATTTTCTCCTCTTCCAAGGCTGGTCTGACCTTGGCAGCTTCTGACCTCCAACGAGTAGCATACTCGCGAAAGGTATCTGTTGGTTTCTTCTTTAAGTTCTGGATGTAGAACACATCCGGTGCATTCTCCGTGTTGAACCTAAATCTATCCATGAAGTCCGTAGCCATGTTCACCCAATTGGTCCATTTCTTTGGATCCTGGTTGATGTACTAGGATAGTACATCTCCTTTCAAACTCCTCATGAAGAGTTTCATGCGGATCCTTTCATCTTTCCCCACGCCGACCAATTTGTCGCAGTAAGTCCTCAGATGGACTCTTGGATCACCAACACCATCAAACATCTCGAACTTAGGAGGCTTATACCCCTCGGGCAATTCAACATCAGGCTGTATGCAAAGATCCTCATAGTTCAACCCTTCAATCCCTTTAACTCCTTCGACGCCCTGAACTCGGTTGGTCAATTTATTGAGTTCCTTGGCCAGATTCGTGATGAGCTTATCCTTTTCGTCGGACTCATGGGTATGCGGTGTGGAATGAGCTACGGTTTCCACGTAAATGGGGTTGTCGTAAGCCTGGAAGTGGTCTCTCGTCTGATCCTGGAGAGGCAGAGTGTTGTAGTGACATGTGTTGCGTTGTGCTGGTGGAGTTGGATCTTTGAGGTGATTGGGTTGTTTGGTGATGTTTTGTGGTAAAGTGGGGTTCGGAATTTGGGAAGTGAACGTCTGGGACGTCGAGGGAGAATGATAACTTGGCCAAGTTCTTGACTTGATCAAGTTCCTCTTGGAACTTTAGCAGCTTCTTCTCTAGTGGAGACATACCCTCGTGCAGAACCTGAATACCCTGACCATCAGTGATCTCAACCTGTTCATCCCTGTTGTCTTTTCTAGTACCGCTTGCATCTGCCATCTTAGTTTTACCCTTGCTTTTTCCTTTGGGAGGACTGGGAGGAGGAGTAGGAGGAGGGCCCTTTGATCTTGTGCAATAAGCTGTTGATGCCAGAGTGCACGAACTAACCTTTGGGGAAGGGGAATAACTAAAGAAAAACAAAAGGTAGTGAAGTTAGTGAGGATTATGAAGAATATTGCGGTAATTTAAACACGTAATGCGAAAAGGTAAAACGCATCCTAAGTTGGGGAACCTCTTTATGCCCGAGGTATGCCTAGCGACAAATTAATTTGGAGAACTTAAAATACGAAATGCCTCATTTTATTGATAATAAAATAGACAAATCCGACTTGACTCTAAGAATGCGAAAATATAAAATGTCACTAATGGCCAGTGGCCTTATTACATCAAAAGAAAAGTAAAGACAAATCCTATCTATTTGGTCCCAGAAGGACCTTCCCCAGACTCGACATCTCTACTTTACTTGATCAACATTCCCATCTCGCGGAGTCCCAGCAGCAAGTAGGTTTTGGCTAGAATTCCTGCTTCAGCTCCTCGGTCTTTTGACAAGTCTAGATCCTCCTAAGGAACTTTTCTTCTAGGTCAACTATGCCTCGTTCCAAATGTGCTAGCCTCTGGGTGAAAGTGATGGCCATGTCCTTCCATTCCTCGATCAACTTCTTATTGGCTATGTGGATTTTGTGATGATCTTCCTCACAGTCACAGAGCCTTTTGCGAAGCTGGTTGAGTTTAGTTGGTGCCTCGGCTTTCTCATCTATGACCCTATGTCCTCGAGCGAACCCTGGCTCAATACTTCCTCTCCAGTAATCTTCCAACCATCCCAGATAATAAGGAGAGCAACCAGCGTGATACTTGTCGGGCTCGATAGTATCCTTCTCTAACTGGATCCTGCAGTGCCACAATTGCTGAGCTTGACACTTGTGAGGGCTGTCATTATTTTGGAAGTACGCCCTGAGATGACTCATTTTCTCGACCCTTGGGATGACTTGCTTCCTCCCTGCCTGCCTCATGACTCGAATCGGGATGTAAGGGTATGTCCCTCTAAGACCAATCAATATTAGGAACAGAGTGTCTCTAGTTCGAATGATGAATTCGGCGATCGGGAACCACTTGAACATCCATTGGATCTGATCCTCAGTCAGATTTTCCAATAACTCGACCCATCCATTGGCATTCTCTGGCTGTGCAAACATGTCGGGGATGTAGTTCATACGCTTTGGATGATGGAAAGCAATATGATCATCCCAAACTCTCCTATGTATGTCTTGACGGTAGTCACCCCTTTGCAAATGCTCGGTGAGACAAAGCTGGAGTAGCAGGTTACAATCCTCAAAATGTTTCGCTCCTCGTTGACAGTTCTCCAAAGCTTGGTATATGTCGGCAACGATCATAGGTACAATGCTGAAATCCTGTATGTCGATCCCTTCCATCAAAGTCTTGGTAACCATAGCCAGTCTGGTGTGGATTCTCCCCTTCTTTGTCGGGAAGACCATCAATCCCAAAAAGCAGAATATGAAGACGAATACCCGGCGGTGAATGTGTCCTAGAGAGGTGAGGGTGAAATCTTCCTGATATGTGCGGTAAGACTGACTGCGGCCATACCTCTCGTACAAGTAGTCAAAGGGGATGTACGAGTCTTCCAAGCAGACTAAACCCGGATTCTTCTTGAGTCCCATCATCTTGAGAAAACCATGGCCTGTTCGGTTTTTAGGCATCAATAACCCTTGAGACTCCTAAGGCAAACCAGCTAAACCCCCTATCTCCTCTAGCAGCGGTGTCATCTCATTGTTCCCAAATCGAAAAACCGACCGATCACAGTCCCAGAATAAGGTGGCAGCCTCTATCACCATGTTATTAGGTTGAATGTCCAAGAGAGAGGGCAAGTTGCCCAGGTGTTTTCTGACTGCTGTTTTGTCGCTTGAGTGCAAGTCTTCCCACCAATTCAGAAGTTTTGGGTGGATGTTGGTGACCATGCCGAATCTGGGGACCTCATGCCTCATCTATGCAAAGTAAACAGGTTAGGCCCTTACCCCCACTGGACTCGACTATTTAACATCAATAATTAGCATGAGCATTTAAGTTCTCCAAATAAATGCACAGAACGTGAATGCGTCCTTTTGGGTTCCAGGGAAACCCAATGGACTTTGGACAAGGCTATCTTAATGGCTATTGTGCGGACAACACATTAGCCTGGCTAGGTTTGACCATGATGCATGCAACATAAAATAGAGTAAGGTTTCTATTGGGGTTTTAGACTGGTACCCTTGAGTGGACAACTCAAGAGGGAAGGCACGGAACTGTCGACTGCACCGCTGATCGACTAGTTTTACCGCAAATATGCCTTTCCGAATTTAGGGGTGATAATATTGGAATAGCGCAACCACTCATTGTAAGGGTTGCTATAGGATTTCATTTGGCACGAGTGGAATATGAATGCGGAGCATGATATGCAATAATAAGCATTAAAACATATATGCATGTATTTTCACGTTGAGGAAAATGGTAAAGAAATGAAATACAATAGTTATAATGGAAAGTGGTTACAAAGAAAACATGAAGATATGTCAGTTACGTTCAGGTGAAATAAATACTTCTAAAAAGTAGACAGTTAACAGCATATAACGGGGAATAGAAAAAGGCGTAAGCATTTAAATAAAAATTAAAGGTCCAAATTCACAAAGCAAATTGTAATGGTATAAGCCTAGGGGTATCCCCAGCAGAGTCGCCATGCTGTCGTGCCCCCTTTTTCTATCGCACGGGTTAGGTACGGAGAGATCGGGTTTATGACATTTTGGACAACTCCTTAAAGGAAAGGGTTTAAGGAAGAGTCGCCACCTAACGATTTTTTATGGTGCGTTAGGGAACCTAGAGTTGATAACTCGTGAACTAGTTTGCATTACCAGAGATTGGGTAAGGGCTTGAAATTATCCCAAGGGGAAGGTGTTAGGCACCCCTCAAGATCCACAACTGTGGGTCCCAGCCAAGAAGTTTTGTGAATTTGGACGGTGAACAAATAGCAAGTAAGGTTCATACAAGAGGGGATTTCAAACAAGCATGAAAATCTTTAAAAGTTTTGGAGAAAACATTAGAATAAGCATTTGAAAAGAACTGTCCTAGGTTTAAAGTAATACGGATCACATCAATGCAATACCCGGTATGTCACACCTCGAAAGGCGGCTACACGTGGGATTAGCGCACCGATCATCATATCTGTATTCTACCCTTCCTACCCCGTAAAGGTTATTTAAATGCGTGTGTTGGTTACGAATGCTTATTGCGTGCTATTACCCGTCCCATTCTATAAGTCCTGGAGGGTATTTAAGACTACTAATCCTACAAGGTGAGTACTAGGCTGAACTCTTAGGTTTAAAAGGATAAAATTCTAAGAGACATTTAAAACAAATAAGACTACAGATATGGGGAACACATAAGGGCAGATACGGGGCTCACAGATCCCTCCACAAGTAAACACGTAGGTAGCACGTCTCAAACACATTTAAAGTCTCAAAGATGGGAGTTTAAAAAAAGTTTTGAGTAAAATAGTGAGTTGCAAGAGGAGTCTGATTTGGAAAACTTAATGAAGGAGTAATTCAGAGAAATAGTTGATTTTTTAGAAATGCAGTTGTTTAGGGGGGGGTGGTAAAATTCAGAAGTACAATGATTTAAAGCTTTTAGGAAACATAGGCGAAAATTATTGAGGCCTGGTTTTGAAGTAAAAAATAGTGATATGTAAAGACCCGTAAAATTTCTTGCTTAAAATAATGGCCGAATGAGTCCCCGAGTTGCTTTTACTGTGGAAATTCCTAAAACAGACCTAATTTGAACAAAAAGTACCCCGAGAGCTAAGGAATTAAATTTTTCCAGAAATTGGGTGTTATGCGACGCACTATGCGATCGCATAACGTGTATGCGGACCGCATAGTGGTCGCATACACAGGCAGATCACTGCCCAACTGAAGGACAGCTATGCGGTCCAATCTGCGATCGCATTTTGGTTCTGTGGATCGCATAGCTGTCGCATTATTGCCTTTGAGTTTTGGGGAGGAGTGTTATGCGACGCACTATGCGATCGCATAACGATTATGCGGACCGCATAATGGTCGCATACCTGGGCAGATTGTTTTCAAATTTTGGCCCACTTGAGGGCAATTCTGCGATCCAATATGCGGACCGCATGTCAGGAATGCGATCGCATTCCTGACCGCATATTCGACACGGTCTTTTAATTTTCTAAATTTTTATACCCGACCCCAGTTTCATTTAAACCCAGTCCCCTTTCATTTTAATTGGTTTCTAAACAAAATAGAGAGAAGTGAGAGTGGGTTCTAGGGAGAGAAGTCCTTATCTTCCCCAAATCGGTCCTCCATCTCTACCCAGGCTTGGAAGTTTATCGAGTAGTCGTCATCTTCTTCATCATAAGAGGTAAGTCTTCACCCTATTTTTCTCAAATTCTAGGAATTTAACTAAGAATAAAACACACATAGGTTGGTTCTTGAGAATGAAAGTTGAGACCTTGCATGCATGTGAATAATCTTCCATAACCTAGTAAAGGGAAGCAAGTAGAGTAATCTTTCACTAAAAAGGGTTTAGTCAATCTAAGGGATCACATAGTGTTTTATAAAATGCTCAAATGAATTCAAGACTCCTAATTCTAAGGTAAATATGTCTCGTTGTGAACTAGATTGACGGTGCTAGGCGGTTCGGTGAATTGCAATAGAAATTAAAAAGGGGAAACTCGACTCCAGGTATGTATGGCTAACTTTAATCTTTGTAAAATCGCTTTGTGGTGTCCGAGCATACGGTACGTGTATTGGTGTGAATGTGTGCAACTGGTTGTTCGAATTGTGTTGAAGCGTGAAGTGTATTCCTTGTCTGTCTTTAGTTGATCACCACACTACTATGCTATGTGAAATGATGCTTATAATAACAACTTCCATGCTAGTATCTGGATGGCCCCGTTTGAGGCATTGTACGGAAGGAGGTGTAGATCTCCGATTGGATGGTTCGAGGTTGGTGAAGCAGAATTGTTAGGACCAGATCTTGTGCACCAAGCTATGGATAAAGTTAGAGTCATTCAGGAAAGGATGAACTGCTCAGAGTTGCCAGAAATCTTACGCCGATGTTCGCCGGAGAGAATTAGAATTCCAAGTAGATGATTGGGTGTTCTTAAAGATGTATCCCATGAAGGGAGTAATGCGGTTTGGAAAGAAAGGGAAGTTGAGCCCTAGGTATGTCGGGCCGTATCAGATTGCTCAAAGGGTAGGGCAAGTAGCTTATAGGTTGGAATTTCCCCCCGAGTTGTCATTAGTACACCTGGTGTTCCACGTGTCCATGTTGAAAAAGGTAATTGGAGATCCACCCACCATCGTACCAGTCGAAACCATTAAGGTAAATGAAGAACTATCATATGAAGAGGTTCCGATTGCTATTCTTGATAGACAAGTCCGTAAATTGAGAAATAAAAAGATTGCTTCTGTTAAAGTGTTGTGGAGAAGTCAACAAGTCGAGGAAGCCACGTTGTAAACAGAGAAAGAAATGAAAGAAAAATACCCCCATCTGTTTGAGAAAGTGTAGTAGTGATCGTGCGAATTATGATTCCAAGGCAATTTGATGTTGTACTCAGATTCGTGCAAAGGCACCCCATTTTTCTTTCTTCTCCTAATTGCCTTATTGTTGTAACTTTCCAATGCGTGCTAAAACTGTATACAATATTGTTAAATGGGTGGTGTGCCACCTTTAAAGCAAATAAAAGTTTCGTGAAACAAATGTGCTAAGTAAGTGATTAATGGTAGTGTAGATTGGTAATGGTTAAAAGTATTGTCTATGATCTATTGAGGTGATTGAAGTATATGGGGCACACTGAAATGGCCCAAAGTTATGCGCAAATTATGTGCCACTAATTGAATCTCATGCCAATTTGTGATGTAAGGAGGATGAACTATATGTATTTGTCAAGGTAATTGGATATGTGCAAGTGTTGAGGTAATGAGTTGTATACCAGTTGTAGGAATAACAGAAACTGTGTAATGATGCTTGGAAATGTGTTTCGGGGGCTCTCTGACAGGTAGATAGGCCTAATTACAAAGGAAACTCTGGCAAAATTTTCTGAAAATATTGAAGTTAGTGTAAATTGAGAAGTTTGCATATCATGTTTTCAAAACCCAACGATTTCCAAAATCCTCATTCGAGGACGAATGATTTTTTTAAAGGGGGGAGAATGTAAAGACCCGTAAAATTTCTTGCTTAAAATAATGGCCGAACGAGTCCCCGAGTTGCTTTTACTGTGGAAATTCCTAAAACGGACCTAATTTGAATAAAAAGTACCCCGAGAGCTAAGGAATTAATTTTTTCATAAAATTGGGTGTTATGCGACGCACTATGCGATCGCATAACGTGTATGCGGACCACATAGTGGTCGCATACACAGGCAGATCACTGCCCAACTGAAGGACAACTATGCGGTCCAATCCGTGACCGCATTTCGGTTCTGCGGATCGCATAGCTATCACATTATTGCCTTTGAGTTTTGGGGAGGAGTGTTATGCGACGCACTATGCGATCGCATAACGAGTATGCGGACCGCATAGTGGTCGCATACCTGGGCAGATTGTTTTCAAATTTTGTCCCACCTGAGGGCCATTCTGCGATCCAATATGCGGACCGCATGTCAGCAATGCGATCGCATTCCTGACCGCATATTCGACACGGTATTTTAATTTTCTAAATTTTTATACCTGACCCCAGTTTCATTTAACCCCTTCCCCCTTTCATTTTAACTGGTTTCTAAACAAAATAGAGAGAAGTGAGAGTGGGTTCTAGGTAGAGAAGTCCTCATCTTCCCCAAATTGGTCCTCCACCTCTACCCAGGCTTGGAAGTTTATCGAGTAGTCGTCATCTTCTTCATCATAAGAGGTAAGTCTTCACCCTATTTTTCTCGAATTCTAGGAATTTAACTAAGAATAAAACACACATAGGTTGGTTCTTGAGAATGAAAGTTGAGACCTTGCATGCATGTGAATAATCTTCCATAACCTAGTAAAGGGAAGCAAGTAGAGTAATCTTTCACTAAAAAGGGTTTAGTCAATCTAAGGGATCACATAGTGTTTGATAAAATGCTCAAATGAATTCGAGACTCCTAATTCTAAGGTAAATATGTCGCATTGTGAACTAGATTGACGGTGCTAGGCGGTTCGGTGAATTGCAATAGAAATTAAAAAGGGGAAACTCGACTCCAGGTATGTATGGCTAACTTTAATCTTTGTAAAATCGCTTTGTGGTGTCCGAGCATACGGTACGTGTATTGGTGTGAATGTGTGCAACTGGTTGTTCGAATTGTGTTGAAGCGTGAAGTGTATTCCTTGTCTGTCTTTAGTTGATCACCACACTACTATGCTATGTGAAATGATGCTAGTAGGATAATGAGTCCAAGAGTATGAATGTATATGCTAAAGGCTGTGTAACCTGTAATGAAAAGGAGTTGTGGTGTGATGTAATTGAATAAAAAGGCTGTGGCAATATCGTATATGATTCACTGTTTGGTAAGGTTTGTTGTGGCACGATTTTCTTTTTATACGTATTGTGGGTTGTAAAGAAGCTGTATTCCTATTGCTGAAATTTTCTGTGATTGAATTGTGAATTGTCATTGTTGATATGAGATATGATTGTTTGGTGGGATCGGGTTGCGCGCCGCAACAGGAGGGATAAGGGTGATATGTGAGAATTGATAAGGGTGTGATGTGATTGTCCGGTGGGATCGGGTTGCACGCCGCAACAGAAACACAACCAATGATTGTGATTGTCCGGTGGGATCGGGTTGCACGCCGCAATAGAAACATAATAAATGATTGTGATTGACAGGTGGGATCGGATTGCGCGCCGCAAAAGAATAAATAAGGGTGAAATGTTGAGAAGGGAGAAGGGTGGAATTGCGATTGTGATTGTGATGAAGTGAAAATTGTGGAACTTCCATTGTGTATCTTTCTATATCTTGTGCAGTGATTGTGTGACTCTCTGTCTGTCTCTTGCCTGTGCATTGTTGAGTTTACTTAGAGTAAAAATTTACATACCGGTACAATTCAAATGTACTGACGTCCCTTTGTCGGGGGCGCTACATTCTTGTAATGATTGTAGGTGGTTCTATAGCAGGTACTCCAACCCACCGAGAGTAGTGCCTCCTCTACGTCCTATCAACTGTGTTGGTGAGCCCCTCTCCTTTCGGGTCCCTGTGTGGTTCATTCCACCTCTTCTTCCGGATTTTTATTTTGGTATTTGTGTAAGGTATAGCCGGAGCCTTGTTACCGACAAGTATTATATAACTCTTTCGTACTCATAGAGGCTCCGTAGACAGGAAATGTGGGTTATGTACATATGTATTTTGGGCAGTACAAGTTGTAGACCACGTAAAGTAAACCTGTATGCTATGTATATTTTGTAAGTATTGTACCACATGTGGGTAATGACAGAAATCTATAATTAAATTCCAGGTTGTAAGAATGTGTCTAAATTATAATTGAATAATGTACATTGGAAATCTCGGGATAATATGTGGGATGGAAAAGGAATCCAGGTCCGCTTGACTGGGGCTACCCGGTCGAGTGTCGGTCGTGTCCCTTGGTTTTGGGGCGTGACATGATAAGTGACCCAAAATACAACAGCTTAACATATTCAGAGCAAGGGTTCAAAATGGCACGATTTTGAGTGGAGTGAAGTATCTTTGAAAACCCAGTAGTTTAAAGCATAACAGTGCAAAACTCAGAAAGTCCTAAGGGAAGCAAATGTATAATTTCAAGACTGTTTTATAATAGAGCCAGAGTTTTAGTAAAACAAAGTGAACCTCAGTGAGGTAAAACAAGAATGGGAGAAACAGGGTTCAAAGGTTAAAGAGGTTGATTAGCCCTTAACATAATTGGTTTAATTTTATCGCATCTGGCCTAAAGTTGCCTAGGCGTCGTATACATTGCCTAACTATCTCAAAAGGTGAACATGCATATTTTGGATTTTGATTTTAAATAATATATTTGCACCGCATTTTATTAGATTAAGCATGCTAATTAGGCGTTTTAACGATTTGCAATTCAAACAAGTATGAGATCCTAAACAACAGGATATCTAATGCACATAGAAGTTCCTAACACATGGTTTCTAAGATGGAAATGCAGTAATGACCTTATGACAGTTTATTAGGCTTGTTATTAATTGATCAGGATTATGGAATGGGGATGATAACATGCTGAAAGTGAAAGACCTAAAACAGGATTTCTACTATGTGAGATGCATGTCCTATATAAGTTATCTAATGCACAAATAAAGTCCTATAGGCATGTTTTCTAACCATCACCTAGGCTAAGCATGCATAACCCCTCCCACATTCACTATCCAACCCCAATATTTTTTTACAAGTTATTACAAACCTGAATAATAAATTACATTGATAAAAAAGGAAAATAAGAAGTTATTCTATAGGGAGACTTCAACCAGGCCCAATCTCCCAGCCTCACTCCTTTCGAGTTTCACAGCTTTAATGGCCTGGGTGCGGCAAAGCTCCCAAAGGGCCCAATGGATCCCTAGCCAATACCAACACCCAGAAAAATTGCCAAGATTTTAACAAGTGCAGTGTAGAGTTACCAGCCTTGTGTGTCAAAGTTCAATGAGTACTCAGGGGTACTCAACGCAATGCTCACACGAAGGGGGTAGGACCTAATTTTCTAAGAGTAGTGTAAGTGCAGGGAAGAGAGGAAAGTTCATAGTTTAAGTAAAGAATTTTCAAAACTGGAGAGTTATTTTTTTTTGAAAGATTAACTTAAAATAAACAGAAACATTAATCAAAGGTTCAGCAATACAGGATTGCACACAAGGATAATGGGAAAAAAAAGGAAAATAGATCACATAATAACACCAAGAGATACAGAGACTTATGAAAACTCACTAAGCATGAGTACACAAAATCAAAGAGGTTCAAGGGACCAAGAAAGGGCTATGGTAGTAGACAGTAGCAGGAGACAGTTATAACAAGTGAAATTAGGAGCAAACAATAGTCATAAGCATATAAGTCATAAGTAGGATAAGCAATAACAGGTAAAAGGTTCAGGGGGATCAGGGGACACATAATAGTTGAACAGCAAAAGAAATAACCTAACGGATGCATAGGTAAGGTTTATAGCAAGTATTGACTTCACTCATAGACATGTAAAGAGGTAAACATGGAAAGTATCAACAGGCAAACAAGGAGTTAATTACATGTTGAACAGTAGAAACATAGGTAGAAGACAATTAAGAATATGACAAACTGAAATATAAATAAACACATTGGTTTGGGGCTTTGGAAAATTATTTAGAACATACCAGATGGTAGAAGAGCATAGTAGAATGTAAGAGCAAGTGATAACACAATAGTAGCCTTGGCTTACAGCCGGCTACTAAGAGACAAGAGCAGGGAACAACAGTAGAACAAAGAAAGAAAGAGAGCAAGAGCACAAGAGAGAAAATAGTGTGCAATGTATCAGTTTCCTCAATATGAATCTCAGTGTTGTTTTTAATTAAGAGTGAAGGCAGAGTATATATAGTTGAAAAGCAAGTGATGAATAAGGTAAAAATCAAGTCAAGTAGTAATTGAAGGAACTCGAAATCAATTAGTCAGGAAATTAAGGCAAGTACTCTTAACTCAAGGGGTTTAATTCAAACGGTAAAGATTCAAACAAGGTAAAGAGGGCAAGTTCAGGATTAGTAAGGAAAAAATCAATTTAGTTCAGTAATTTTGGGACTCAGAATCAATTAGTCTGCTATCAAGACAAATACCCCCTTAAGTCAAGGGATTCAAACTCAAACAGTAAACACATAGTTATATAGGGTAAGGTAAAAATCAGTCACGACTAAACAAGGAAAGACTCAAGGTTTACTAAGTAATAAGGTAGACAATTAAGACTAGATTCAGAAAGCCATAATAGTTCAGTAAATAGAGCAAGTTAATAAACAAGGTAAGTGAATCAATCAGTCTAAACAAATAGGCGGAGTTTATAGGGCTTTGAAAGATATATTCTTAATCAGATCATTCAGTAGAGAAATTAGAGTCAATCAAGAGGGATTCATGCTCCAAATTTCAACACATATATAGAGAAGCTAATAATCACAGCAACGGACAAGCTTCGAGATGAATAAACAATCATATATAGATAATACGAGTAGGTTAGGCCTTAGAAACTCAATTTAACAAAGCGAGAGTCATGCTAATACACAGAATCAGACATAGAAAAGTTAGGGTTTCAACATAGGCGAGATAACAATCGCAGAATCACCACTATTAGCAGAGAATAGGCTTAAGAGCGAAGAGAATCTCAGTTAAAACCGACATAGAAAAGGTTCTGAGAAACCCTTAATTTTAAAAGGAAGCAAAACGTTTTAAAACTGAAGATTTTCTGAGATTGAGTTGAGAATAGTGTAAAACATGAAGAAACAAGTTTAAATCGTTAGAAATACCAGAGATTCAAGAGGTTTAGGAAAAAATTTGGGTTTCATAAGAAACCAGAGAAATCGTAGAACCTGCCGTGAAACTCAAAGATCATGGTGGATATGGCGTGGTCGTGTCCAAACTCCACTGGAGAGGCCGGAAACAACCCAAGCAGGAGCCTCCAGGAGCGAGTTGGCATGGACCAGGCCCTCAAGGGCTTCAGAGATGAAATGAACAAAAGAGAAGGGACATCATGGAGATNTAATTTAGGAAAGGGGAGATGTGGTCCGTTGATCTTATTTGATCAACGGCTCAGATTTAATTAGGGATTGGGCCGGGTTGATTGAAGACTGGGCTGGGTATTTTAATTGGGATTTGGGTTGGGTAATTGGGTTAATTGGGTTGGATATTTTAGGGGTTTAAATGTGGCTAGTATTTAAACAAAATAGGCTAGATGTTAAATACCCAACAAAATAGATAATTATTTAATTAAAATAGCCAATAATTATATAAAAATGAAATTAAGTTTAAATAAATGAAATTAAGGGAATTAAACATTACTAAATATAAAAATGACTAATTATCGAATTAAAATAACATAAAGTGTGCAATTGAGCTATAATTGCAAAGTTACTGTAATTAGAATTAAAGGATACCCAATTGCTAATTTGTGAAATAATTGAATCCTAGTGGACAAAAATGATATACCGAGCTGTGACACATTTCAAAATTATTTATAACATAACTTATGAATAATTATTAAAATATGAAATATTGAATAAACATGCGAATAATTTAATAAAAATAGGAAAAATGCTTATTATTTTAAATAGTGATTTTGAAAGCTTATACGCAAGTTTGAAAATAATTTGAGAAAAAATTGGGTATCAACAACCACCATTTCTGACCATGGTGAATCATGGGGATCACATTGCTGCTCTTGAAGAGACGGTTGACGTATTACGACCCATCGTGGATATGGTGACTGAACTAAGAACCAGCCTAATGCAAAGGTTGGACGACCTGGACCGCAGAATGCTCCAGGCCGAAGTTGACATAGAAAACATCAGTCGCGACTCTGAAGGAGACCATCAAGCGGTAACTACAGAGGCATCCAAAATTTTTCGTAAATTCGAGGGCCTCCAACAGGAGAGTGCCGAGGATTTAGCCTACAGGACAAGAGAGGTAGACAGGTTGACTTCTATGCAACAATTTATAGACAACTTGACAGTCCGGCTCAATGTTGTCAATTCTGCTTTACAAGCTTGCTTCGAAGAGGCGGAAACCAAATCGGGGGTATTGTGAACCTCGCCCCCGTGGCACAAAAACTGAAAATTCCTGAGCCAAATACAGTGGAGGCCTAGAAGAAGATAAGAAGGTTGCAACTACTACTATATATCTTGAAGGTGATTCTAAACTCCAGTGGCGGGTGAAGTATGAAGCCATCAAGTCCGGCGAAGATGCTCTAGAGACATGGGATGAACTGAAGGCATCCATACGCCTACAGTTCTTCCCCAAAAATGTTGAGAAAAATGACAGGAGAAGGCCCCCTTCAGGATGTCGTCATTGCGGCGGGCCACATTGGAATAATGAATGCCCACATGCACAGATGAACGCCCATCAAGCTTTTGATGATGGGACGGATGACGAAGCAGATGATGCGTAACAGACCAAACCAGTAGGTGCCTTCAATGCAATTGTTGGCTCTATTTTTTAGGCATTAGAGGGAACTGGTGCTGGTATCCGTAAGAAGAAGGACCTCTTCCCAATCACCAAGTAAGAGAAAAAGCAGTCGGATGAGAGGACTCCTCTTAAACAAGAGAGGACCTTAATGTTCGTTGAACTGAAGGTAAATGGAAAGCCCATTCGAGCGATGATATACATGGGTGCTACCCACAACTACTTGGCCTCAAATAAAGTGGAGCGCCTTGGTTTAGTTGTAGGAAAGGGCAGAGGTTATGACAAGGCTATCAACTCACCTCCTCAGCCAATGGGTGGAATAGCCAAAGAAGTACCAGTGAAATTGGGTCCTTATGAAGGAAAAGTCAACTTGCGCGTGGTGATCATAGATGAATTCGAGTTGATAGTTGGGTTGGAATTCTTAAGGCAAACTAACACCATGCCCGTACCATATGAAGACATTCTTCTGATGATGGGAGAAAATGGGGCCAAGCCCTGTATTATCCCGTGTATGCCCATGAAGATGGCCGCTGAGAACATCTCAGCTTTGCAGTTGAAGATGGGATTCAAAAGACATGAACCTACGTTCTTGGCTACCCTATGCATTGGAGATGTAGAACGCTCCTCAGGCCTCATTCATACACCCGTAAAGGAGATCTACTGGAGTTTGAAGATGCCATGCCACAAGATATGTCAAAGCGACTCCCGCCTAGGCACACTCTAGACCATGAGATTAAGTTTTTTCCAGGTGCGAAGCCACCCGCCCAGGCTCCTTATAGAATGTCACAACCCGAACTCACCGAGATGCTAGACACAAGGATCATTGTGCTTTTCAAGTCCCCAAATGGGTCCCTTGTGCTATTCCAAAAGAAACTTGATGGTAGTCTACGACTCTGTGTGAATTATCGGGCTCTAAAGAAAATCATTGTGAAGAACACGTACCCTATTCCGCTCATGGCATACTTGTTCGATAGACTGGGTGGTGCGACGGTGTTCACAAAAATAGACCTGAAGACAGGGTATTGGCAAGTTCGTATTGCAGAGGGTGATGAACACAAGACGACTTGTGTGACAAGATATGGGTCGTTCGACTTCCTAGTTATGCCATTTGGCTTGACTAACGCTCCAGTCGCATTTTGCACCCCGATGAACCAGTTTTCCGAGAGTATATTGACGAATTCGTGGTGGTCTATTTGGATGACATTGTGGTTTATAGCCAAACACTTGAAGAACACCTCGGCACTTGCGGAAGGTCCTAGCCCGGTTGCGGGAGCACAAATTATATGCGAAGCTATCCAAGTGCTCCTTCGCTAAAAAACGGATTGATTTCCTCAAACACGTCATTGAGGAAGGACGCATCAAGATGGACCAACAAAAGATTCAAGCTATCACAAATTGGCCGCCGCCCAAGGATATCCACGCCTTCAGGGTGTTCCTTGGCCTATGAAATTTCTATCGGCGATTTGTGAAAAATTACTCTCTCATCGCAGGGCCATTGACAATACTCCTCAAGTAGGTCACGCCTTGGGATTGGGGACCCAGGTGAGCAGAGGACTTCAACGCATTAAAAGCGGCTATGTCTAGTAGCCCCGTCTTGGCCCTTCGTAACTTGGCCAAGCCATTTGAGGTACAAACGGATGCTTCCGACTATGCTCTTGACGGAGTCTTACTACAAGAAGGGCATCTTGCAGCGTACAAAACCCGAAAGGTGAAGGATGCATAGCGGCGCTATGCCGCCCACGAGAAAGAGTTATTAGATGTTGTTCATTGCTCATGCATTTGGAGGCACTATCTGCTGGGAACCCCGTTCGTGGTCAAGACAGACAACACAACTGTTAGCCATTTCATGACCTAGCTGAAACTGAACGGTATACAGGCCAGATGGTAGGAACTCCTAGTGAAATTTCACTTCAACCTAAAGTACCAAAGTGGGAAGACTAATCATGTTGCTGATGCACTCAATCGAAGAGCTGACCTAGCATCAGTGTGCCTACTCGCCACCCATAAGGGGGAGCGAACGGCCACCACCATAAAGACCAAATACATGATCTACTAATCAAGGATCCTGCTACTGGTTGATCTGGTAGGACATGGCAAGACTCGCCAGTTCTACATGGAAGATGGTTTCTTGAAAGTGAAAGGGAATCGACTTTATGTTCCTAAAGGAGGAGATATATGAAGGACTCTTCTGGCGGAATGTCACGATACTTTGTGGGCCGGCCATCCCGGTGAAGAACATACCATGACATTACTTCGTCATGCATATTATTGGCCTCAAATGGCTGATGATGTCGCTCAGTATGTAAGGACTTGTCTAGTATGCCAGAAGGACAAGTCAGACCACTTGACACAAGCGGGACTCTTTGAAGCACTTGCTGCCCCAAAGAGACCTTGGGAAAGCGTTTTCCTGGATTTCATCATCGGATTGACCAAGGTTGGAGATCTCACAACTATCTTGGTTGTTGTGGATCGTTTTTCCAAGTATGCCACTTTCATAGCAGCCCCACAATATATATCAGCAGAAGATACAACTCGACTCTTCTTCTCTCATGTCGTCTAATATTTGCTCCTACCCAAAGACATCATTAGTGATCGCGACTCACGCTTCACTATAAACTTTTGGACCCAACTATTTAAGTGCCTCGGGTCAAATTTGAGTGACAACTCAAGTTTCAATGGTACATTGGAGGAATATCTCCGCCACTTTGTAACAGGATCGCAGAAGAATTGGGTGAAACTTCTGGATGTTGCTCAACTGTGTTTCAATTCACGAAGGAGCTCTAGTACAAACAAAAGCGCTTTTGAAATTATTACCGGACATCAACCGTTACTCACACACAACGTGAAAACATGTCAAAATATCCTCGAGCTGCTAGCTTCTCAAAAGAATGGAAGAAAAATTTGGAGATAGTGCGGATCTATCTGGTCAAAGCCCAAAAGCGGATGAAGAGGCATGCTGATCAAAATCGTCGCTTTGTTGAATGCCAAGTAGGAGACAAAGTGATGGTCAAAATACCAAAGCAGTACTTGTTTGCATGGGTCTATGACCCTCGCCTATTGCAAAAATACATTGGACCCTTGTCCATTGAAAGACGCATTGGAAAAGTTGCATATCTGTTGGATACCCCAGCTTGGTGGAAAATCCACCCCGTCTTCCATGTCAGCCTTCCGAAACCTTTTTGGGAAAACTCGGAGAACCCTTCACGGAGCAAACTCAAAATACCCAGTATTCGAGGCCCCAATTCAACCGGGAAAAGACATGTTGAAGCTATACTTGATGATTGGGTGATTCACGCCTCATGGAAAGATCACCAAGAGTTATCTTACAAGGCACCGAGGACGTCACCAACTCAGGTGGGGGAGAATGTCATCGGCGGCTTTCCATCCATGACCCCTTGGACACCCTGTGGCGTCCTGGTAAGCTTCCCAACGCCTAGTGCCACAGATGGCGCCATGGTCTTGGATACGCCAAATGACAAGCGCGCGTGGGCCTCTGTCGCCTCACCGATATCCTTCGCCAGCGCCCAACCACATGCAGCTGCCAACAGCGCCGTGCGCGCAAACAACGGTGTGCGCGAAGATCGTGATGCCAAAGACAAGGTTGCTGACGACGGACCTGTTTCTACCTTGTAAAACTAAGTCCTTTTCATTGTAAATATAGAGTAGTTTTATCCATGTATTTCCATTATGATTTTCTATCTTATTTAGGTCAAGTCATGTAACTTTGTTTTTTAAAAGCATTATTATGGGGGATCAAGCATTCAAAACTTTCTAGCAAGCAAATAATTCTCTGTACTAGTGTATCTCCCTCTCGACACCGCGTTGTATTTTTGTAATAGCTTTCATTAATGTAATTAAGCTTTATTTCAATTCTCATTTATGTTCTCTCAATTTCTCTTGATATTGGTTTTCCGTACGACACTGACAATCTCGTCTAGCATACGGAGGGGACCTTAGTTGGCGGACAACAACTATACTTACATCAGTTGCTTAGCCTTATGTCGCCCTTCCAAGGAATCTCAGGAAGGCGCCGCGTAACATTTACTATGGGAAAAATACATCTGCTGCATAGACCGTATATATTGCTAAGATTGTCAAGATTTGTATTACGTATTGTTGATGCATGTATTACTGTTAGATACTTAGAGGAGGATCTTATAATGGTTTTAATCAATATACGAATGAAATCATTATATATAAAATAAGTTAATAAAATTGGATATACATTTTAAACATTACTATCTTAACCCAAAATTTATATCATTTAACTTCTGAATTAGTCAGTGAAAGATGAACCCTAATTTGACCCAGTCCATCCAAACTACACTTGGACCAGTATTTTGGGATCATGGAATGGAAGGAGTAACGTAGCGCTCCTAATGTATGCATCTTTTTTTAACTTCATCTAGCCAGCAAAATAAGGCATAAGATCTGGACATCTTTATTATTAACATTAGAGAAGCGGAAACCTTAAGCTTAAACATCTCTAACTCTGAAATTACCTTTCCTTTATATCGGAAGTAGAAAATCTTATCGCAAGAGACGGACAAGAAGGGAAGAGGATAGCATAAAATCATCTATAATTATTTAATTATTTATTTGTCTTGAATGGGACAAAATTTGGAATATATAATTATTTATTTAATTTTTATTTGTGGAAAAAGAGGGTTTCGAAATTTGAAGGGAGGAGGACGAGGTGGAGAAAGAAATCCACCGAGCACCTGCCATAGCAATTACTTATTCAAACAACACCTTAATTCTCTCAATAATTATTTTATTAGTTTTACTCTCTCAGTTATATCAAATGTTCTCTTTGTGAAAATATAAAGTGAACCCAATTGGGTTATTTTGGGGATCAAAGAAAATATGGACGGATAAGAGGTAAAGATTCATAACTCAAGAAACATTAAACATCAATTGACATACGAATATATTAATCAATCTAAAATGTGCAGGTTGGAGGGATCTAAAATGTGCAGGTTGGAGGGTGGTGAAGAATTTTAGAAAAAGAAGTATACCTTAAAATTAACCAAGCAGGAAGCTGTAAATGCGGACTTGATGCTACTTTCAAATATTGTTGTTTGACTTATTCAGAAGAGGGAACTAGATAAATTTACAATATCAGATTCGGTTGTGTACGTAATATTTGATTTATTGAAAAAACATTGTAATGATGTATGAGTAAAATTGGGGGCAATGTCATCCCCGATTCTCCAATGAGAGAACAAAGGGGAAGCACATCTCCACGTGATTATAATCGATGCCAGAAACCCCTTATATCGAGACCCAGGAAGAATGAACGATATATCCGACATCAGACATGGAAAAGCGACGCACCCCTACCCCTGACCAAGTATAACTTCTACACCTCGGGAGACGCGATGAACGATTATGTATGACGGACAGGGGCCGTAACATTCGTCCTCAGCTAGATATTACGGTGCAAATCTCGTTCCTGGCATTACTTGTTTGTTTTTCTCTTTACTCACGACCGAGCTTGCACTGAGGGTTCGATCGAGGAAAATTTCACTGTTCAATCTAAGATTAGCTTTGGTCATCGTATTGCAATTTATTTGATCATTTATTTTGTCTTTAATTCATCTATCTGGCCTTCTTAATTATTCGTATTGAATTAAACCACGTATCCTTTAAACCGCGTACAAATTTAATTGTTACTCATTCTTGGGGTAAACAGTTTGGTACCCACCGTGTGTCTAAGGATAATAGTGGTGATATGATACGAATCTCCATTGCACACCCTATTTTACGCTTGTTCTTTGGAATCTTAATTCCAGTTCACCCTATAAATGTCAAAATCTCAGTTTGCTCACTTGAACGTTGACGCTGAGTCAGGCCATCACAGTGAAAAAAGAAATTTGAGTAATGATGTGCTTATTTCCAATCCCAACGGCCTCCCAGCCACCGACCCTGTCGATGCTAACTCGCATGTGGCCATAAACATCAATTTGCCAACTGATACCGAAAACAGTGTTCACGAGGAACCCCGACCAAGAGCTCGAGAAGCGCCCGAGGGTGAAAGTGATGGGGTGAGCCTACGACTAATTTTTGAAATATTGCAGGCTCAACAAGGGACAATAGCATAACTGCAGAATCAAAGCCACGCCCCCAACGGGGTCGAGCCTGAACAATCCTGGGAAAGCACTCGAAGAGACGAACAAATTAACGAGAGACCGGGTAAAGCCGATCCCGGAGATACTTCAGAGGTAATGAATATGCTCGAAGCATTGAAAAAATGGGTAGAGTCAGGCGAGAAAAAATTAAGGCCAACGACAAGAATGTGGAAACATACAACTCCAGGGTCGATCAGATCCTGGGAGCACCCCCGATATTGAAGGGAACGAACTCTAAAATTTTTATCCAGAAGCCATTTCCTTTGAGCGCGGCACCAAAGCAGATCCCAAAGAGGTTTCTTATGCCCAATATTCCAAAATATAATGGGACCACGGATCCAAATGAGAATGTAACCTCCTATACATGCGCGATCAAAGGGGACTATTTGGAAGGACAAAATTGAGTCGGTTGCTAAAACAGTTTGGGGAAACTTTGTCCAAGGGAGCAATGATATGACATCACAACTTGCCTCCAAATTTCATTGACTCGTTTGTTATGTTTTCAAATGATTTCGTAAAGGCCCATGCCGAAGCCATCAAGGTCGAGACAGGAAATTCAGATCTTTTCAAGGTCAAACAAAGGGATAGCGAGATGCTCAGGGAGTTCGTGTCAAGATTCCGTATGGAGAAGATGGACCTACCACAAGATGCAGATGATTGGGCCATTCAGGCATTCACTCAAGGGCTCAACCCCCAAAGTTCCGTGGCCTCTCAACAACTAAAACAAAATTTGGTGGAGTACGCAGCGGTAACCTAGGTCAGGGCCCCTTCTGGATTTGCTTACCCCATCAGGACCGATGATAGATCTAAGAGAGCCATTGATCAGGAGCCAATACCGGTCCGAGATCGATATCAACCATACAACGCAGATCAAAGGGGAAACAGATCCGGCATCACCCAGTAAGAAATGAAAAGAGAAGCGATCGAGGTCCTAGTGGCCGGGGCTTGATGAGAACGAACGAGTTCGATAGGCCGCTATGGGGTAGTGATGCACCAAGATTATCGAAGTATAACTTCAACGTAGACGCTGCAAGTATCATGTCGTTCATAAGGTGCATCAAAGAGACTAAGTAGCCCTGACCATTGCAGTCCACCCAACCTATAGAGATCCTAACTTGATGCATAAGTATCACGGCACTCACGGTCAATAGGACCGAAGATTGCCGACAACTAAAAGAAGGAGTTGCTCGACTGTTTAATAATGGGCACCTCCGAAAATTTCTAAGTGAGCGAGCCAAAACCAATTTAGAAATAGGGACACCAACAAACATGTCGAACAAGATGAGCCTTAGCACGTGATCAACATGATAATTGGGGGATTCAAAGTCCCCCAAGGGCCAATGATAAAACGCACTAAAGTATCTATAACGAGGGGAAAATGCACCTGGGATTATGTTACGGAGGGGGCTATTTCGTTCAGCGACGAAATGTCGAGGGCATCGTACAACCTTACAACGACGCACTGGTAATATATGTACTTATCAATAAATCTCGAGTTAAATGTGTGCTAGTTGATCTAGGTAGCTCGGCCAACATCATCAGATAAAGGGTTGTAGAGAAACTGGGGTTACAAGATCAAATTGTGTTGGCGGTCCTATATTGAATGGATTCAACATGGCATGTGAGACCACGAAATGAGAGATACCTTTGCCGGTAAACACTACCGGGAAAATCCAAGAAATGAAGTTCTATGTGATCGAAGGGGATATGAGGTATAATACTTTATTTGGAAGGCCATAGGTCCATAACATGAGGGCGGTACCCTCGACCTTACACCAAGCGCTGAAATTTCCCACACCGGAGGGAGTTAAAACGGTCTACGGAGAATAGTCGATAGCTAGGGAAATGTTTGTTGTCGATGAAGTGATCCTGGTGCCCGCGGTTTCAACATCGAGGAGCGTGAAACCGACCAAAAAAAGAAGAGATTAAATAGCAATCACCGATATCGGCCTTAGTTGAACCGGAGAAATGGGTAGAATAAGGAGCGGACAATGAGGACGATTACAGCGTCCTGATATCATTCATAGATCCTGATGACACCGACACCACCAAATCGACGGTTGAAGAGTTGAAGCAGGTTATATTAATCAAGCATCTACTGGATTGAAAGGTATACCTGGGAACGGCGTTAACCCCCAAGCTCAGAAAAAAAATTATTGATTTTCTTAAAGCTAACACTGACTCTTTTTCTTGGTCCCATCTTGACATGAAAGGGATCCCACCAAAAGTAACCACTCACAAGGTGAGTTTGGACCTGAAGTTCCATCCGGTTAAGTAGAAGAGAAGGCCACAGCCCGAGATCAAACACGCATTCACCAAGGATGAGGTATCCAAAATTCTAAAAATAGGATCCATTCGGGAAGTAAAATACCTAGATTAGTTAGCTAACGTAATGGTAGTACCTAAAAAAAGGAAATAAACTAAGGATGTGTGTGAATTATAAATATCTAAGCAAAGCATGCCCAAAGGATTATTTCCCTTTGCCTAACATTGATCGAATGATCGACGCGATGGACGGGCACGAGATACTCAGTTTTGTCGATGCCTACTCCGGGTTCAACCAAATTCAAATAGACACGTAATTAAGAAAAGGCTTCTTTCATAGCAAAATTCGGCACCTACTACTATAACGTAATGCCGTTCAGATTAAAGACTGCCGGTGCCACTTACCAACGCCTAGTAAACCGGTTGTTCGAAGAACAAATGGGGAAATCAATGGAAATTTATATTGACGATATATTGGTCAAGTCCCCACGAGTAGAGGACCATTTGAAACATTTGTAGAAAACCTTCAACATACTAAGGAAGTACAAAATGAAGCTAAACCCGGAGAAGTGTGCATTTGGGGTCGGTTCGGGCAAATTCCTCGGGTTCATGGTATCTAATCGGGGGATATAGATCAAACCCGACAAAATAAAGGTCATAGAGGACATCACCATAGTCGACAATGTCAAGGCGGTTCAAAGACTGACCGAGCGCATAGCCGCATTAGGCCGATTCATCTCGAGGTCGTCGGACAAAAGCCATCGATTCTTCTCACTATTGAAAAAGAAGAAAAAAAATTCTTGGACTCTGGAATGCGAGAAAGCTTTGGAAGAACTCAAGCAATACGTGTCAAGCCCGTCTTTGCAGCACACTCCCAAGGGAGACGAATAGATGTACCTCTACTTGGCGGTTTTTGAGGTGGTGGTAAGTGGTGTCTTAGTACGAGAGGAAGAAGGTACACAATTTCCTACTCCCTCCATTTCAACTTATGTGAACCTATTTGACTGGGCACAATGTTTAAGAAAAGAGAGAAGACTTGTGAACTTGTGGTGTAATATAAAGCACATATATTTTGTGTGGCTATAAATCATTGCATAAAGATAAATTATTTTCAAATACGGAAAGGGGTCATTCTTTTTGGCACAAACTAAAAATAAAAGGTTCACATAAATTGAAATGGAGGGAGTATTGTTTATGTTATTATAACCCTAGGCGATGCCGAGACAAGGTATCCTCACCAAGAAAAGTTAGCACTCGCCTTTCTAAGCACTTCCAGGAAACTAAAACCATACTTTCAATGCCACCCCATATGTGTCGTAACCTCTTACCTGTTGAGGACTATCATGCATAA
This sequence comes from Nicotiana undulata, assembly GCA_005239495.1. Taxonomy (NCBI): domain Eukaryota; kingdom Viridiplantae; phylum Streptophyta; class Magnoliopsida; order Solanales; family Solanaceae; genus Nicotiana; species Nicotiana undulata. The sequence continues at coordinate 149,028 of ML295056.1, read as the reverse complement.
GCCCGAGCTCTCGGTCCGACTGGACAAATGGGCCGTGAAAATTAGCGGGTACCATGTAGAGTACCGACCTTGAACTGCCATAAAATCTTAGATTTTGGCAGACTTCATGGCCGACTTTATGCTGGCCTTGATACCCGAAGTTGAAAAGGAATTACTGCTCACTTCGGGGGCTGATTCAGGAATCTGGACTCTATTCACAGACGGTGCCTCCTACACGAAGGGGTCCGGTCTTGATATCGTGTTAAAACCACATGCGGGAAGCGTAATTAGATAGTCTATTAGAACTATAAAATTGACTAACAGTGAAGCCGAGTATGAAGCCATAATTGCAGGTCTAGAACTGGCTAAGAGACTCGGGGCCGAAGTGATCGAAGCTAAATGTGACTCCCTCCTCGTTGTAAATCAAGTCAACAAAACATTCGAAGTAAAAGAGGAATGGATGTTGTTGATACCCAATTTTTCCATTATATATATATATATATATATATATATATATATATAGTGCATTTTCATCATTATTTTATAAATATCCAGCAATTATCCTTCAAACCAATTTTATGATTATTTAATCATTTAAACTTGTCATTTACACCAACATGATGTTTTAAATACTTTTCAGTGCATTTTTTGTAATTACATTTGCATTTTTAGGGTTAATTACTTTTTTTTTCCAATAATAGCTCATATTAATATATAATTATATTATTTATGTGAAAAATAACTTTTATATTTTTATAGTGCTAAAACAATATTATTTTTAATTATTTTAGTGCACAATTAATATTTTTGTTATTTATTAATTACATTTATAAATTATTTTTTATTAAATATTGGGTATTTAAAAACTAGCCTAAAATCCTACCCGTTTTCGGACCATATACTGGCCCAAAATCGAACACCCTAGCCCAAATAACCCCCATCCCAAATCAATTAACACAACCCCTCAACTCGGTCGCGACCCGTTTTTAACCACCCGACCCAAGACCTCTTCTAATTGTGGCCGTTGATCTCTGAGATCAATGGACCACATTACACCCTTCCTTTTAATTTCCCCAAACACCCCTAAACCTAATCATTACTCACCATCTTCCGCCCTCATATCCCACCTCCCTTCTCCCTCCTAAGAACCCTAGTCGTTGCCCCCCTAAATCTCTCCGAATCCCACACGATATGGGATTCTAGGGCTACCCTTTGCCATATATGGCATCTCATTGGTACTGGTTCTTCTTCTCTACTGCTTGCCTAAACATGGCAAGCAGATCTCATAAGAATCGAACCAAAATCGGTTCAAATCCTTGCTTTTTTTGATATTCTGTCAATATTCTTCATTTGCTCTATTGTAAGTATGAATATTTCTGTATCTCTTGTTGATTCTTACTTACCCTAAATTTGGATTTTCAGATCTCTTTTAATCGAACCAAATGGGTTCAATTCTCTGATTTTAATGATTATTATTTCCATATTCATCCTATACTCTACTGTGACCCATTTTTATTATATTGTTTTTCAATATTTGTCTTATCCTAAAACCAGGGTTTTCCGATTTTCTTAAATCGGAAAAAAATTAGTTCGATTCTCTGATTTTTAGTGTTATTTGTATCTATATTCACCTTGTGCTACTGTGTTTGTGAATATTCTGTTAATATTTGCTTACCGGCTTATTCTCCTAATTTGATTTCTAATTGATTTATGTGTCTCTTTCCTTTTATGGTCTGATTGTTTGTATTTCGTTACTTATGCGCTTATTCTACTGCTATATAAACACATCCTCTTTCCCCCTTTGGACAGAACTGAAATCACGATTTTCTCACTAAAAAAACTGAAGCTTTCTAGTCTATACTCGTTTACTATTATATTCTGTTTGGCTCTTGGCCTGTCGAAAACCATGGCTACCAGACTTCTACTTTTTCTTACCTCTCTTGAGTGTGAGAACTGCCTGGGTTCTTGAAATCCTTGGAACTTGACACATTCAGGACCCTGGGTCTTTACTGCAATCTTTTCTTGTCAATCGAAAAATCACTTGTTAGTTTCTAAACCCTTGAAATGTTTACTCTATTATGTTAAGCACGTTCTCTGAAACTGCATGATCTAATGCATCTCTTTGACTCTTTTCTACCTAATTCTACCTATGATTGCTAGTTTAATAGTGTTTTGCACCTAGCTTAACTAATTTAGATAAAATGAAGCATGCTTAGTTTAGTTGTGATAACTTGAATGATCTGTCTTGACTATATGGTTTAGTCCATGCTTTCTCTGCCTAATTCTGGACTTCTAATGGCCAATCGATATTATTAACCTGCCCCCATTTTGTTTAAGACCTTACTCTGAATGTTGTATGCTCCTATGACTATTGTTGTCATTCTATGTATTCTTGTTATGACCAATCTGTACCCCTAATGACTTGTGATATTTTTAAACTAATATCCTTTGATTAATACCCCCTCCCTCATGATACATGATCATGTTTGTGTAACACTGTTTAAATCGAAGTTAACATAATCTGATCCATTGAATCCTAAATTAGTTGCATTACTTGGTTTCAATAGTCTAATACCGTTGCATGTTAACTTGCAGTATTCCTTATCATATGTTACCCTGCCCAGTGTGTTTAATTTGATTTTGGAGTTCATTATGTGATTATCTTACAAGTTTTCAAAGTTTTTACCAACCTATTAATCTATTACTATCTTTATTACTTGTATTAATTCTGGGCTGGCTGAAATCCAAAGCCCTTCCTCCTAAGTCTCCTCTATCAACCTCCCTAGTGTGAGCACTGCCCTGGGTTTTTGAAGCCCTTGGGAACTCTGACACACTAGGGTCCATGTTTCTCTGCTACTTTTTCCCTAATTGCACAAACTTTGCCCTTTTTCACCTACCGGATAAACCAATTGATTTTTGTAAACGGCTATCCTTTTGGGACTCTTGTTCAAATTATGTCTACTGGATTGGTCTGTTCTGTGTAAATGAAAGTTCTTTCTAGGCTGTTGTGAAACTGTACGGATATGAGAATGAAGGCCTAGCCAGGCTGGGTATACATTGGGCCTCCATTATGCCCACTATAACTATTCTGTAATTCTGTAATTGGGTTTGTAATAATGTTGTAATAACAATTAGGGTGTTAGTAAAAATTGGGAAAATGGGTTTATTTCAATATTTGCATGAAATGGGCAGAAATCCTGCCCATTGGTGTTTAATTCGTTTGACATATTCTGCTTTTACATGCTAGAAATCATGCCGATAGGAAATAAAGTGACCAATGTTCAAGTTGCATTACAACATATCCATTAGACATTATGATCATAGGGTCATGTTAATTTATGTTTCTACAAATCTGCATTTTTAGAAATCTTGCCTATAGGGTTCTAATTGGTTAATATGTTGTTGTCATAGTTGCTCACTTATTAGACATGCCTATAGGAGCTAAAATCAGTCTCAGTGAGTAATATAGAAATCATGCCTATAGGGTAATACTATTCGCTCTTTAAGTGCTAATATTGAACTTTGAACATTGTTTCGTTGTCACTATTAGAAAGCATGCCTATAGGAGCAAACTAAGTAATTTTGAATATCTCCTGTAGTTGTCACTACCAATTATTGCATAAATCATCTAGATATCATGCATATAGGTTTCAACCTCTTATAACCTATAATCAGTAGACAACTGCGTAGTCATATAGAAATCATGTCTCTAGGGCTTAATGACTTTAACGCGTCTTAATTCTGAAACTGTCAAATGCCTAATCTGTTTGCGTGCATTTGTTGTCTAAGTATGGAGGCTAACTTAAGCCATTAACTGCCTTTATATGAAGTCCAACTTGATTTTGTGTGTCATCTAGTTTTAACATTTTGAGCAACCTAAGTTAAGTCTAGAACCGCCCAAAATAGAGGTCCAAACACCTCCTGGACCATAGACATGGGACGGGTAGTGCACGCATAAGGTACGACTTAGAATCAATTAGTGCGCCTTAGGTAACAACTTAAAGATAGTAATCGGGTAGCAGGAGATGATAGTTTGTGCCCACTGAATAATACGAGTAACACCCCATCTCGAGGGAGTTACGAAGTATTATTTATGTTGCACGAGGTGATCCTTTAAGTTAAAAAACTTAGGCCCCCCCCCCCCCCCATTTTGTCTTAAAATCAACTATTTCTTTTATTAGTAGATTTCTGATAATAATTGCCTCAACTTCATTCCTTTTCTATTTATTTTAGACTAATTCATATAATTCGAGTTCGGTCGGGACCCACAGTTGTGGACCTCGAGGAATGCCTAACATCTTCTCCTCGAGGTAATTTGAGCCCTTACCCGATCTTTGGTGGCATTGACTAGTCAAACAGAGTCATTTGCAAATAGGTGCCCTAACACACCTCAAACCTGTTAGGTGGCGAATCTCTCTTTTAACACTCTTCCTTAAAAGAGTTGTCACGTGTCGAAACCCAATTTCGGGAGAAAACGGGGCGTGACAACATGGCGACTCTGCTAGAGATATTTTTAGGCTCTTACCATAGCGAACTTGGTCTATATGAATTAGTCTTCTTTGATAAATGTGTTTCCCTTTTCTTTATTGTTACATGAGTATCTCGATCCCGTTTTCCCTTTTCATTGCTACATGCACACCCCTTCCCCTATTTTCCCTTTATTCGAATTCGCATCAATATGCAAATCTCTGCTCGACTTGGTTCCACATTCGTAGGCCGACAATTTTTCTGGATATGTCGAACTATTGGAATAAAATAGAAAAGGAAGACCGAGTGGGAGCAAAGAAACTAGGGGACTGATCACTAAATAGATACAAATAGGTGCAAATTCTGACATCACCACAGAAAATTTGGTTCTTTCGCTCCTTGTTGGCGGAGCGTTCCTTTATTTTATAGTCATGTTCACTTGCTCCATATCATTTCTAATTTACTACATCATGTCTCTCCCTACCCCTACCCCCTTGCTTGCTTTATTACAATTCTTTCACATTGCGCGAAACTAACTTCTTCCTTGTTTTCCTTTTTTTTTTTACATTCCATTTAATACTGCATTTCTTGTCTTCATCATGGAAAATACATGACAACGTGTTGCTTTATCTTTTCATAAAGAATTCTCCACATCATATTCCACTCGTGCGTAATTAAAACCATAGCGGCGCTTGATGTGTGTCCGCGCTCTTCCTAAATCACCCTTATAAATTTGGAAAAGGCTTATTTGCGGTAAACTAGTCGATCGGCGGAGCAACTGACAGTTTCGTGACTTTCCCTCTCAAGTTGTCCACTTGAGGGTACCGGTCTAGACTCTTCTAGAAACCCTCATTCTAATATTAAATGTGCATGCATGATCGGCGCCCACCTATACCACTAAAGAGTAGCAAGGAAGGGGTCGAAGCATCTTTTACCCGAACGGGTCAGGATCGATTTCCACAGAGAGTTATGTATATGGGAGCTGAGTTTCTAATTTACCTAGTGGTGTGTCATGTTCTTAATTACACTTCTCATCATAAAGGGTTTTGTATTTATACTAAAGTAATTTTAAAAGAGACTATTAACTAGTTAGCTATAATTTTTTTGTGGATTTTTCTCAAGTAATTAAAGGCACTAGGATTGCAACTTACTCCTAGGCGAGTGACTAATGGGGTCTAAAATCGAGGATAACCTTGTGAATTGTGGGTGAATGACATAACCTCATACTAAATTACTCACCTAATACCTCTCGGTAATTTGGGTGACTTTGCCCGAATCGGCTTTCTCAAGCACAATTGGGTGTTCCAACAAATCAAATCAAATGGCTCAAGTCAGGTGTAACTATCTCTAGTATCAACCTTTTTACTGCGGCTATTAATCTCTTGATCTCACCCCAATACCTTGTTAGCCTAATTACCTAGACTTGGGTCATCTCTCTCAAGAATAACCCTAGTCATGAAGGCATGAAATAATGTTTGCAACCACTAAATTTGAGAATCAAGCATAAATTAGACTAAAAATCAAACACTCAATCACAAATTCATCCTAAAATGAAAGACCCATTAGTTACCCACACTAGGGTTAGGTCACAACCCTACCTTAAGGGTCTAGATACTCATATTTAAAGAAGAAACTAAGACAGATGATGAATTTGAACTCACAAATGTATATTACAAAACGGCAATCTAAGAAATATTGTAAGAACTAAGCTAAAATTTCTCAAAATAGAATAAAACTACCATTCACGTGCTCACTCTAACAACTGATTGCCCTAAAAATGAGAAAAAGATGTATTTATACTAGGCTAAAAATACTGGACAAAATTGCCCCTACGGAGATTTCGCTCCCAGCGTAATTCTAAGCGCTGCGGCGGATTGGCTTCCGTTGCAGCGGAATAATGGCCGCTGCAGCGTTCTTGAACTTTGAACATTCTCTGATTCTCCACTCCGCTCCCAGCGGAATTTTAAAGCGCTGCAACGGTCTCTGAAACGCGGCAGCGGAAAAAATTCCGTTTAAAGCGTTATTGTGAAATCCCAACTTTGATGACTCTCTGAAGTTTGAAAAACGCGTCCAGCGAATTCTTGAACGTGCAGCGTTGGAGAAAACGCTGCAGCGAAATAGTAGCGCGTTTAGCGGTGGAAGTTGCCTCCAAAACATGTCCTCTGAAGTTTGGCAACGGGGCAGCGATTGGAAATCCGCTGCAACGAAGTGACAACCGCTGCAGCGGAAATTTAGTGTGGACAACGCTTTTGCTGGGTACTGGGACAATGCAAGTTTCTACTCCTTTTTGAGTCATTTTAGGTTAATATTCACAACTCAACTCAATTCCTGCAATTTAAACAACTTGCATCATATTGTGGGAGTATTTTAGTCAAATTCACCTCAAAACCTAAGAAAACGGGAGTAAATAATAAGTACGAATCACTAGTTATCAACTCCCCCAAACTTAAGTCTTTACTTGTCCTCAAGCAAACAATATAACTCCCACTCCGTAAAACAAAAGAAAAAGTATTTCAGCCTTTCAAATGTGATTTCATCAAGCTTCAATTGGGACTAACAATTACCCTCCACACAAATGTATTATTGACAACATTATGCAATAATTTTCTAAGCTCACTGTCACGACCCAAATTTTCCCTCCGTTGGGTATCGTGATGGAACCTAGTCCTAGAGACTAGGTAAGCCTAACAGTTAATAATAACAACAATAAGTAAAGGAACACTAACAGTCTAGATATAAAAACCTTGACCGAATTTACAATGTTTTCCCAAAACCGGTAATACAAGTCATAAGCTCTACGAATCTCCTACGACTTCTAAATACAACTGTTTTGGAAATAAATATGACAGTGTATGAATAATAATACAAGGAAGGTGACTCCGAAGCTTGCGAACGCAGCAACAGGTTACCTTGAGTCTCCTCAGCAATTATCCGCGCAGTTAATAACAATCAAAACCTGGATCTGTGCAAACAAAAATGCACAGAAGAGTAGTATGAGCACACCACAAGGGTGCCCAGTAAGTATCAAGACTAACCTCGGTGGAGTAGTGACGAGGACTAGTCAAGACACCACTGGTCTACAAAAATAATTAACATGAATATAGAAGTAACCGAACACTACATCTATCTAAGGATTTACAGGATAATTTACAACAGTGACAATATAATGTGGAAGGGAAATTACAGAAAAATAACCACGAAACAACATAAATTACACAGGAAGATGGATAGCAAAACAAACCAAACGCGACGAAAACACAATGCAATAGAGAACCCCACAACTCAACTCTGCATCTATTTATTCACATCGAGCCTTAGCCATTAAATTTCGTAAATTGGTGGGAACCCTTAAACAACAGATCATATGAAAAGCTTTGCTAATAAAATCATTTTTATGTAGAAATATTTCCTTTGAAAACATATTTTCTCCAAAATATATATAAGTATATGTACTAGAGAGGGTTACGTAAAACATAGTTTTCTTTCAAATTACGAAGTTTCCAAAGATACTTTCCAAATAAAGACTTCCAAGTATCATTTTATGCAAGACTAGTGCTTTTCAAATATACTTTCGATGTAAAAGTCTTCAGCTATAATCATTTCGAAAACCATTACTTTTCAATAATACCTTTTCAGAAAAATCTCGTAATCATAATCTCCTCAAGGTAAATCTGTCGGAACTCAGTCCGTACTCAAAACTTGTCTTGTCAATAAATGTAGTAAGGGATCAATGCGAATATCCGGATTTAAACAATGGAATATTAACTCTTAAACAAATGCGGTAGATATCAAACAAGAACACGAAAAAGCATAATGCAAAGACAAGTGCACGACATATCCCCTCGTGCTAAAGTAAATAATCACTTGGCACGGAATGTCCCCTCGCGCATAAATAAATAAATGAACACTCGGCACGGAATGTCCCCTCGTGCAATAAATAATAAACAATCGGTACGGAGTGGACACTTTGTGATTTACCCCATACTTAGCAAGCAATGACTCAAAAGCCTGATTGCAAAAATGAGACCCCCCGTCACTAATGATGGCACGAGGTGTCCCAAATCTAGTGAAAATGTTCTTCTTGAGAAAACCAACCACACTTCGGGCTTCATTATTGGGTAAATCCACGGCTTCAACCCATTTTGATACATAGTCCACTGCCACGAGAATGTAGGTGTTCCCACACGAGCTAATGAACGGGCCCATGAAGTCAATGCCCCACACATAAAATATATCTACCTCAAGGATCGTCGTGAGGGGCATTTCATCCTTCTTTGATATACCTCCCGCTCTTTGACATTCATCACACCTCTTTACGAATTCACTTGCATCCTTGTACAAAGTTGTCCAATAAAACCCACAACTCAAGACTTTTAAAGTTGTCCTTGCCCCACCGTGATGACCACCGCAGGGTGAGGTTTGGCAAGACTCAAGGATTGACATTTGTTCTTCCTCGGGGACACAACACCGAATGACTCCATCATTTTATATTTTGAATAAATACGGCTCATCCCAATAGTAATCCAAGTTATCCCGTCTAAGCTTCTTTCTTTTCTTAGAAGAGAGCTCAAACGAGACAACACTGGTAACAAACAAGTTGGCGATGTCCGCAAACCATGGCATATCATGCATAGAGATGGAGAGAAGTTGCTCATCCGGAAAGGTATCATTGATCTCAAGGCCATCATTTGGCCTTCCTTGTTCTTCCAACCGAGATAGATGATCGACAACTTGATTCTCACACCCATTTCTATCAACAATTTCTAGATCAAACTCTTGAAGCAACAAGACCCACCTCATAAGCCTAGATTTTGAATCCTTCTTTTTCATGAAGTACCGGAGCGCCGCATTATCGGTATGCACTATCACCTTGGCTCCCATAAGCTAGGGCCTAAATTTCTCCATAGCAAAGACTATAGCCAACAATTCCTTCTCGGTGACGGTGTAGTTCATTTGGGCGGAGTTCATGGTTTTGCTTGCATAATAAACGGGGTGAAAGATTTTGTTCACCCTTTGGCCAAAAACCGCACCAACCGCCACATCACTCGAATCACACATGAGCTCGAAAGGAGAGCTCCAATTTGGCGCGGTGATAATTGGCGTGGTAGTTAGATTTTGCTTCAACCACTCAAATTATATCATACAATCTTCATTGAACTCGAACTTGGCATTTTTCTCCAATAGCTTGCATAGAGGATTTACCACCTTTGAAAAGTCTTTAATGAATTTCCGGTAAAATCCCGCATGCCCAAGAAAACTACGGGCTCCCTTCACCGAGGTTGGAGGAGGTAACTTGGAAATAACCTTTATCTTGGCTTTATCCACTTCAATGCCATCTCTTGAGATTTTGTGGCCGAGGATTATGCCCTCCTTGACCATGAAATGGCATTTTTCCCAATTCAACACAAGGTTGGTCTCTTCACACCGGGCGAGGACTTTATCAAGATTTAGCAAACACTCCTCAAAAGAATCCCCGACCACGCTGAAGTCGTCCATGAAAACCTCCAATTAATCTTCAACAATATCGGTGAAAATTTCCATCATGCACCGCTGGAATGTGGAGGGTGAATTGCACAAACCAAATGGCATCCTTGAAAAAGCAAATGTTCCATAGGGACAGGTGAAGGTTGTCTTATCCTGATCTTTTGGAGCTATCAAGATTTGATTGTAGCCTGAATACCCGTCCAAGAAACAATAGAAAGCTCTCCCAGCAAGTCTGTCAAGCATCTGGTCCAAGAATGGCAAAGGGAAGTGATACTTTCGGGTCACCTTGTTCAATTTGCGGAAATCCATGCAAACCCTCCAACTAGTCACGATCCGAGTGGGAATAAGCTCGTTCTTGTCATTCTGCACCACGATCATGCCACCCTTTTTAGGAACACATTGGACTGGAGAAGTCCAAGCACTGTCAGAGATTGGGTAGATGACCCTAGCATCGAGCCACTTGATTATCTCCTTTTTGACCACCTCCTGCATTGCCTCATTCAACCTCCGTTGATGTTCTACGTAGGGCTTTGCACCATCTTCAAGAATTATTTTGTGCATACAAAAGGCGGGGCTTATGCCCCGAATATCAGCAAGAGTCCAACCTACGGCTTTCTTTCTCCTTTGGATCACTTTGAGTGTAGAGTCTACATGCAATTGGGTTAGGCAAGAAGAAAGTATAACAGGTAAAGTACGAGAAGGACCCAAAAATTCATACCTGAGGTGTGGTGGAAGGGGCTTCAACTCCAAGGTGGGTGGCTCCTCGATTGAGGGCTTTGTCGGAGGAGTTTTCTGATTTTCCAAGTCCAAAGACAGTTTGTGAGGACCACAAGAATAAGAACCCATGCCTTGCAATGCATTGGCACACTCGATCAAGCCATCCACCACAATATCATCATGATTCAATAAAACTGCTTCCACGGGATCTTCAACATTGATCATTGAGCTTGTTTCATTAATTATGACCTCGGTGACAAGGTCCACAAAAGAACACACCTCTCTGTTATTGGGTTGCCTCATTGACTTGAAAACATGGAAAACGACCTTTTCATCGCCCACTCGGAAGGTGAGCTCATCGGCCGCCACGTCTACTAAGGCCTTCCCTATTGCAAGGAAAGGTCTTCCCAAGATGATTGGAACTTCATAATCTACCTCACAATCCAAGATAACAAAATCTGCGGGCAAGATGAACTTGTCAACCTGCATCAAGACATCATCAATGATTCCCAAAGGTCGCTTCATAGTTCGATCCGCCATTTGAAGTCGCATAGAAGTTGCCCTAGGTGACCAATTCCCAATGTTTTAAAGACAGAGTAAGGCATCAATTTGATACTAGCACCCAAGTCACACATTGCCTTTGTGAACACCCAATATTTGCCCCGCATGAAAATTACTCCTAAAAATAATAAAAAATAATTTTTAATGAATTTTAGGAATTTCTCTTTATTTAGTTGTATTTCACGCATGTTTAATGTTTTAAGATTACAGAAAAATCATAAAAAATGTTCGAATCTTGATTTCATAGCATGTTAGATTTTAAACTGCATTGTTAGGATTTAATTGTGTTGTTATATGTATCTTCTAAAAAATCAAAAATTGCATTCGTAGGTTAATTAAATAGTTAGTTGCATTAGTCCATCATTAGGTAAAATAAATAAATAGGCTAGCCAAAAAATGAGATTTAAATTGAGATTTGAGTTCAAATGGTTAATTGTGCAAATCCTAATAAAGAAAGGAAAAGGAGAGAAAAGGCTTATTTTTGGGTCTAAATTCATACTGGGCCAATTTTCATGGCCCAATACCCTCAAATCCACTCAAAACCCGCCTGCCTACCCGACCTGACCCGACCGGACCAACCTCCCTCTCACTATAACCCTAAAGATGAGACCTAATTAAAAAGGGGAGACACATATCGGATCCCCCTTTCAATGGACAAGGGCAGCGACGCCCCTCTTTCTTCATCCTCCCAAAATCAGAACCCCTAGACCCCCCTAAGAATCAAACGTA
>ML295056.1:107789-136857 GCA_005239495.1 Nicotiana undulata | reverse complement strand
AAACCCCCCCCCCCCACCCTCTTCTTCTCGATTCCCCCTTTCTCTTGTGCTCACCCTACATTCCACACCTCACACACAGTCCTCCCTCACACACGCCAAGGCCATTCAGTAGAAGCTACAAATAATACAAAACAAATCAGATTCAAATAATCAAAAAGCTAAAAAATAGAAAGAAAAACATGAATTTTCAATGTAGATTTGAAGAAGGACTGATTTCAAAGCTTGATTTGTTTACTTCTGTGTCTCTGGAAGCTGTTAAAGAGTGGTGGATTTTCGGTTCGATTTTCGCTAATTTGGCTATTTTTCTGGAATTGCCGAGCTCCGTTCAAATTTGTTTCAGCCTTCATTTGGTATTCTAGATTTTCCATGTTCGATCGGGTGCTCGTTTTCGTTGTGTTACGTTGCTGAATTTGTAGCTGAGCGGCAGACTTAGTGTTTGGCCTTTATTTGGTCGTTCCCTATTTGTTTTATTCCGGCAGAGAGGTAAACACAAGAAAACTCATGTTATACCTATTTTTCAATGAAAATGAGCTACTGAGTTACTTATATGTAGATGGGATGTCTTGAATGATGTTTGTTTCGCTCAACTTTTATGTTAAAGTTGTCTCATTAATGCTGAATCTAATTCTGCTATGAATTTATAACTCACAGATGTTAATTTGAGCTTTAAAATTCACTATGTGTCGATTTGATTAACAGTCGAAGTGTTTACTTTAAGATTAAATCCGGGATATTGACAACATATACTATGCTCTACGCTATTTTGTTTATGTGATAACCTCCTGTTAGTTTGGTTTAGCTTTGTACACCGTATAACCGGCACAACATTTGTCTCCCTTCGTTGAGATTAACATCAGATTTTCAGTTATTGAAATGTAAGTAAACACATTTTTTATTTGTTTGAGGCATAAGTGATAAAAACAAAATGATAGGAATTGGGTTCTGGAAAAGTTCATCGTTTATTTCATTAGTCAGGAATAAGTCACAAGTAGAGATGAGCCAAAGGCAGCATTAAATGAAGGATTGTAACTTGGTGCTCGTTAGTGTCATATGCGTGCCTTATTAATTTCGTTTTCCCTTGCTTCTGAATCCTCGATCCCTTTGCAATGTTGGCATGAATGAGAATGATCTCAAGAATGGAACATTAGTAGTTAATTGAGTTGTTACTGGTTTTATTGTTGAATAACTTGTTGATCCAAATAATTGAAACGCACAATCTTCTTCCCGCATGAAGTTCCATAATTGTAAGGCCTCCACATGCAATCTCAAACTAAAAAAATAATAACTCATGAGCCCTCGTATCATTCTTTAAGTACGATTATTAAATCATCGTGACCGTAGTCATGATATGTAATCCACATTCGGGTGTGGCAACTCATGCCCCTGACCACAACTTCGAACAATAATAAAATCACATGTTGTAAATCGCGGGTGCATTTCATGTGGCGCGTTTACAATGTGTCCATAAACGACAAGGGCACGCCATCGTGACTTGTTTTAAGATAAATCCATAAATATTAAAAGCGGCTAAAGATTTAAAAAGCTAAATGCACAATAGGCTAAAAACATGTGAATAATCAGATAATTAGGCTAAATATCAATAGTTAAGCGACCGTGCTAGAACCACGGAATCCGGGAGTGCCTAACACCTTCTCCTAGGTTAACAGAATTCCTTACTCGGACTTCTGGTTCGTAGACAACTTAAAACAGAGTCTAAAATTCCTCAGTTTGGGATTTCAATAAACGGTGTCCCGGAGCATCGTCAAAAATCCGGGTGGCGACTCTGAAAACTAATAAATAATCCCAAAATCCGAATAATGTCACTTAAATTGAAAAAACTCCCTTATTACCCTTCATTAATCGAGGGTAGTGAAAAAGGAGGTGTGACAGCTCTGGCGACTCTGCTGGGGAAGAAATTCAGAATCTCTTGTCAGGGTTCAAGAATTTGAGCTTATATAATAGTTATGTTTGGCTTTCATTATCTGATTTTACATGTTAAACCTAATGTGCTAAATGCCGCTTTTTACCGCTTTGATATTATCTGAACTGTAGATAAAATTGTGCCGAAACCCCCTTCTCTCTGAGTCTTCTGAATAATCTGGGAAGTGTGCACTTCGTGTGACTTCTTTTCTATTAGAGTCATCCAAATTTTAGAACGAGGTACAGACAAGTTGCAAAGCCGGTGAAGCTTCTGTATTCCCGGTACGCTGCCCCGACCTCGGCTCAAGCTGTCCGCCCGGGTAAGCCTGGTCTAGAACAAAACCCCAGGATTCAAACTTATAATGACGTAACCTCATGTCGGATCCCTAGTAAGTGCATTGTTTGCATCACGTGCATTTGACTTAGGGGACTCAACACAGGGGTTGGGTCCGTCTAGGACAGATGAACCCGAAATAAAGGACCATCCGGATGCATCTTATGTGCTACTTGACATCTGTTTGTTTCGGCATGCATGTTGACCGGCTTCTAGAATAGGAAAGAAAATTAAAAAAAACAAGCAAAAAGAAAGAAAAAAACAAGAGTGAGATGTAGGCATTCGAAATATGAAACTCCGTCTATAAAAAAGAAAGAAAATAATTGAATGTCCTCAAAAGTCATGTTTCCCGGTTCCGTCAAAACTGACCGAACTACGCGGGTCTGATTCTCACTGGATGTGAGATATGTAGGCAAACCTCATCGGTTCCGGCCCCCAATAAAATAAAAAAAATTAAAAAAATATTTTCCTTTAATTCCTTCTTTAGGAGTGTTTCTTAGGAAATTTCAAACAAACAAAAGATTAAAAAAAATGAATAAAATTATTAGAACCCACAAAATATTTTTCATTCAAACAAAAAGACAAATCAAAATACCAAAAAATAATTTTTACCTTTTTATTTTCCACAATTATTCAAAAAAAAAATCTCAAAAATATTTCATTTAGCTTAAAACTTAATTGTAGAACATAGTTTCAGATTTTCTCTAAATTCATGTCTGATTCTTTTAGTTTAAAACTTAGCCCCATCTTTGATTTCTGAAATTTTGGAGACAATTGAGTTTCTACTGAACCTCGACTCGATCTTTCTAGGTTGAGTCCGTGAATTCGACTCAAGCTCCTTATCGCTTGATTTTCTGAATATTGAGCTAAAATATGGTTTGAGCTGCTGAAGCTCTAATCCCTTGTTGCATCTGTTTAGCTAAATTGTGTGGTAGTTCTAAATTATTTTTTTGAAGAAAACTACTTGCACTTTGGTTCAGTTTCTATTAGAATTCCACCAGGATTGTTGGTAGTTGTTTTAGGCAGTATTTAATAGCATTCTTACTGCCTATTTGATGAAAGGTTTTGAGAAGATGATCAAGTTTAAGCCTGATTCCTAACTTAAGAACTGAATACTTGTGTGAACTTTTGGTGTGATTTCTGGTTTGGTTTTTGCTAAGTTCATGGAGTAGTTTGGTCAATTTTTGGTTGAATGCCTAAGTTTCTGACCTAAAAATTCATCTTAGTCTACTGTTGAATAAGAGGCTTGAATTATTGAACCTGGTTTTCATTCTAGTTTGGGAGTTAAGTTGATTTTTTCTGATGAACTGAAAACTGAAAATTTCTGCATATTTGAGCTGCAATGCTGCATAATTTAAGTTTAATTTCTGCACTATTTTGGGCATCCGTTCAGCGGTATTTGAGCAGCTCTTTCCTCTATTTCCTGTGTGCACAACCTACTCAAACAATTTGCTTGGTTGACTGTTTTGCTTTAGCCAAAGTTCAGCTTTTTTCTGATCAAATTTTGTTACACTCTATTTCTGCACTTTTTCAGAAGGAATTTCTGTACTGTTTGGATCATGCATCTTCAAGTGTCAGTTCAAATACATGGGGTCAAGTTGAAGGTTGTCAAAAGTTTGTTTTGAGATGCTTTAGTAGCACTAGTTAACATGAAGTGGATCAGTCTTTTGAACTCATGAAACATGGCACTTTAATCCACTGTTCTATGTCCGTGAAATGTTAATGTGGTTTGATTGGGATCTTATGCGTGCTTACCTTACGAATTTGAATATGGTCTCACACTTTTGAATGCTACTATGGCTGCTGGATATTTGCTTTGTTCGCTTGGGAAGTAGAATACTGATGTTTGTTGCTGGACTTTCCAATGTTGTTGGTCTTTCTATGCTTCTTTCATATCCTACTCTCGATGTATTCCTCACATGTTCATCAGTAGGTACAAGAATGTTCTCCCATTTGTCATAGAAACATAATACTCATTCCCATAGGCTGAAAAAGTGAAGGAGTGCCTGAAGGACCCAAGCAAATTTGTTGCAGTTACTTGTTGCCCAGTTAGCTGCTCAGTTTTAGACCACAGTTTGAGCTGTGAAACTACATCACTTTTGTCAAATTTCAGGGGTATTGTGAACTATAGGCGGTACCTTGCAAAGGGCGGTCGTTTTGGTCTCGGGCAGTCTACTGAGAAAGGTTGCAATGATCCCATCTGATGCTACGGTTAAGGCAGTTGTATTTGCAGGAGGAAATAAATGGATTTCCTGTTTGTTCTTGTAAGCTGCTATGTTTGTTTATAGGCTTGAGATTGTGCTTCTGAAGTAGTGTATTTAATCTACACCTTATTTATCTTACAGGAAATAGCAAACGTTATATTATTGCAGTTGCAGATTGTTTCATCTTTGCTTGAATGATTTCGAGTGAAAGATCTTAAACACAATCTTACATGACATAAACATTGTACATATTTGAAAAGCCATGGGCTGTTTCTGAAAATAGAAAAATCATATTTTATAATAAAGAAAGTTCAGCAGTGGCTAAAATTTGACGTTTTTTTATGTGCTGGAGTTTGAGTTGTGACAAATGTTAGACATTAACAACTCTAAAACCTTCAACTGAAGCTTGTCACAGCTACAATTTTGCTGAAAATCCCAGATTATTTTGCTAAGCATATGAGTTTAAATACCCGAGGGAAGTATGTTCAGAAAGCGTGATTAATTTCTCTGAAGTTGATGACTGATTTTGCAATTTCTACATAACTGATTTGTTGCAACTTTGTCTACTATTGTGATTCTGTCCAGCATTTGCAAAATGACCAGTTTTGAAAAATAATCTGTTTTTGCGAATACGACCAAATTTGAGAAAGTGTTTAGTTTTGTAGTTCCTTTCTTTTTCATTCTTCTGAATTTATAGTCACTAAGACTCTTAACTAGATTAACTTGATATTAGTTCATATTGAGTTTATTACTATAAATAATAATAATAATAATAATAATAATAATAATAATAATAATAATAATAATAATAATAATAATAATAAAACGAATAGGAAAAAAAAACAAAAAGCGAAAACCAACAAATATCTTCTTTCTTTAAGAGGTATTCATCTCAAAAACAAAATCACCAATCAAATATCAAAATCCAAAATACTTTCTTCTTTATCTTGAAGTATTCTTTTCTAAAAAACAAAAACAAAAAAAAATCAAAAATCTAAATAGATATTCCCTTTCTTATATAGAAGTCTTTTTTCCAAAAATTCTAAAAAGAAATAGTCAAATCAAAATCCAAAAAATATTTTCTTGCTTTTTAGAAGTCTTTCTTTCAAACATTTCAATCAAAACAAAAAAAAAAGAGCCAAAAATATTTTCTTTCTTCTTTTTAAAGCCTTTCTTTCAAAGAAAATTCAGAAAAATAAAATAAATAAAATTCAAAAAAAAGAGTTAGTTTTATTTACTCCATTCTCAATCTTCCCGAACTACGCAAGATCTGATTCATGCGGTGTCATGATACGTGGGCAATCCACGTAGGATTCGATCATAGCCATAAATAAATTGAGTGAAAAAAAATGAATATTAAAAACAAATTGAGTGAAAAATAAAGAAAAGAGTGAAAAGAAAGTGAAAATAGAGCAAAAAAAGTGACAAAATAATTGAGAAAAACGAAGAGCGAAAATAACGAAAATAAAAAGAAAAGAAATTGAGATATGGAAAATTCTAAAAAAAGAGGGAGAGATAAAATTTGAAAGGGATATTTGAAGGCCGGGATGAAACATGCAACCGTTCAAACACATGGTAGAAGCGTTTAACTGTTAGGTGCATTGCATCCCAACATGCGATTTCCTGTATGTTAAATGTTTCAAAACTAACAAGGTTGTTCGGTGTGCAAATTAGCCAGGTTTTGGTGGTTGGTTTTGTTGGTAGTCCGTTTTCCCACCCTTCACAAGATCCGAAGCCAGAATCAACAACTGCTGAAGAAAAAAGAATGTTGCGTCGCCGCATGTTGGAAATGTGGGACGCCTGGTCTAACGATAGGGAACCGCCAAGTGTAATCCATGGTTTTCCTGAGTTGATTCCCGGTTCATATGGGCTTTCCAACATCCTTGTGCCCAACCCACTCATCCCATGTGGGCACCCTCTAATGCCGTCTAATGGCCCCGGAATGCCTTCTGTGGATCACCCCCAGGTGCCAGATTCAAGGGCACATTCAACAATGTTCGTTGCACCACCCGACTCCACTATGACACATCCAACAGTGCCCAGGCCAAACTCATACCTTCAGCACTCACAATATGAGTCTCCCAGAGGTCAACAAAGAACAATGAGAAACCCCGAGCACGAAGAAATGGCTCGGAGGATGAGAAGCATAGAGCAAAGCTTAAAAAACATTCAGGGTTTAAGTGGTCAGAAGAGTCTCTCCTACTCCGATTTATGCATGTTTCCACATGTTCACCTGCCGGTTGGTTTCAAGATGCCAAAGTTTGGAAAATATGACGGGCACGGAGACCCGATAGCTCACTTAAAACGATATTGTAACCAGCTGAGGTATGCTGGTGGAAAAGATGAGTTACTAATGGCCTATTTCGGAGAAAGCCTCACCATAATCGCTGTTGAATGGTATATAAGTCAAGAAATTACTCACTGGCATGTGTGGGACGATATGGACCGAGACGTTGTCCGCCAGTTCCAATATAATGTGGACATTGCTCCCGATAGGAATTCTTTGTCCAATTTGAAAAAGAAAACCGTGGAAAGCTTTCGTGAATATGCTGTCAAATGGCGTGAGCAAGCTGCCAGGGTAAAGCCTCCAATGGACGAAGCAGAAATGGTTATGGTCTTCCTACAGGCCCAAGAGGCAGACTACTTCCAGAACATGATGTCTGCTATGGGTAGACCATTTGCTGAAGCTATCAAAATTGGGGAGATGGTCGAAAGTGGTTTAGAAACGGGCCGAATTTGGAGTCAAGCTACTTTTAAGGCTACATCAGAAGCCGTTCAGAATGGGTCAGGGGGTTTGTTGAACGAAAACAAGATAGAAGAGGGAGCCATGATGACTTTAAGCTCGAAAGGGGCCCACAGGGAATTTAACCAATCATATATACTTCCTAAAGTCCCCCAACACTATTATCCCTATCAAGATGATGCAACATATGTCGTGGCACCGACTCCCTATGCGGTGATGAACGTACAATCTTACACGGGGCAACAAAATTATACCCAAAACCGAGCTCCACTTCCCAGAAATGCCCATCCTTACCAAGCTCCATATAATCCTCAATCAAATGTTCCCAAATACAATGCTCACCCAAGAGAGTCTTTCCAAAAGAATCAGTTCACCCCTATTGGTGAATCGTACTCTAGCTTGTTCCAAAATTTGGTCAGGATAGGTAAGTTGCAGCCAGTGGCCCCAAACCGGTCGAACCCCGAGTCCCCCTCGCACCCGGCTGATGCTAAATGTGAATACCACTCTAGAGCAGTGGGGTATAACACTGAAGATTGTTGGACTTTAAAAAAAGTAGTGGAAGACCTCATCGAGGTCCAGACAATAGTGCTTAGGAATGAAGAAGACCCTAATGTGATGAACAATCCCCTACCAGCTCACATTGGGCCAGTACTCGGAATGGTTTGTGAAGATGAAGAATTTGATCCAGCACTGTAGGCCATTGCAGCCATTGCCGAGACAGAAGAAAATCCAAAAAACGATTGCCAAGCCTGAAAGTTCCCCCATCAGATGGGAGTCTCGATAGCCAGTCTTGCTATCCTTTCTGCGTTCGGATTATCTCAGGGTGTGATCCGGATGTTTTACTTTATTGTCTTACTTTCCGATGTAAACCCTTCTATCTTTAATTTTTAAAAAAATCAATAAAAAAAAATCAAAAATAAAAAATCAAATGGAATTAATATTTCATTTTCCAAAAATGTCTCTTTTCTTAATCTTGTTTTTTTTTTCTTATGCTACTTTCAGTTCTGTTTAAATGCAGATTTCAATAACATGACATGCCTGCGGAATTCATGCCCAAATATTAAAACGATGTCAGACTCCGAAATAATGAATCAAGAGTCAGAATGCAAATGAAGTTAGATCAACGAAATAAAACAATCAGGATAACCAAAGGAAAATTGGTTCAGATCAGAAAAGGTCCATACATTACTGCAAGAGTACTGCCAAAAGAGTGTGTTTATACTTGGGGTACATCGAAATAAATGTCCCTGAAAAGATTGTCAACGCAGATGCAGTCAAAAGATCCCAGATCTTAAAACGTTGTCAGACTCCGAAATAATGAATCAATGATCAGAATGCAAATGAAGTTAGGTAAAGGAAATAAAACATTGATTCGGAACAACCAAAGGAAAATTGGTTCAGATTGGAAAGGTACATGCATTGCAACAAGAGTACTGCCAAAAGAGTGCGTTGTACTTGGGGCTCGAAGAAATGTCCCAGAAACAACTGTCAACGCAGCTGCAGTCAAAAGGTACTATTTTGATCCTCCATATAGTATTAAATGTTCTCCGATTGAGATGACGAAGGCTTTCGTTCTCGCTACCCAAACACTATTACCCCTTTTGCCAACCCTTTGAGCCGATTACCTTCCTTTGATTACCCTCTTTAGAACGTGAAAGTGTTGTTGAAAACAAAAAGAAAAAAAAAGAGCAAAAAAATGAAAAGAAAAGAAAAAGAGAACAAGGAAAGCAAAAGAAAGAGAAAACAAAACAAAAAAAAGAGAGGAAAAAACAAAACAAAAATCAAAACAAAAATGTTTCCCTGAACTGCGTCTGACTTGATTCCGAAAGGATACGTAGGCAGCCTCTCCCTGGGGTTCAGTACACCAAAATAAAAATCCAAATATCCCCAAAAGTGAAGCTAGGGGCAGAAGTTATGATATGTTCGGTGATGTGTCGCCTGAAAGGTTCCAAAGTTGAAATTCAGTCCAAATTCTTTTTACCCAAAATCCTGTTCAAGTCCTTCCGATCAATCGGCAAAGATGTCCAAAATTGGAGGATACAGTTGTTTGGATCTAATACAAGCAAATGAGAGAAATTGAAATGAGAGAGTCTTATCGGTGAAAACCCACACGGGCACCGTGAGGCAACGGTAAGAAGAGAAATGAAAATGAGAGAGTCTCATCGGTGAAAACCCACACGGGCACCGTGAGGCAACGGTAAGAAGAGAAATGAGAGAGGTTAGTCGGTGAAAACCCGAAAAGGGCACCACTGATCGAAAAGAGGATAATTGGTCACTGACATGGAAACGTTTCCAGGGCAAGGTTTCTCAATCTCGAGGTAATAGTTGTGATGAATTTCTGAGAGTCGGACGATTTACACGGATCAGGCATCCAGTCCAAAAGTCATGTCATGTTCATTGAAGTCCGCATGCACTCCAGATAAGTCCTTTTCTTTCCCCGAAAAGGACACCTCTTGTTTAAATTGATTGTCCATTATGTCACTTATTTTTCTTTGAATCCTTTTCGGTCGAACTCTGTTCCTAAACTAAGGCAAAGAAAGGATGGAAAGACTGATTTACATGGCTCTCATTTGACACGGGCTAATATGCAAAAGGCACCCAGCCTCGTCAGGGGCATTGAGTCGATCTTGACTGGCCATAGCGGCCGATGCTTCAAACTCAAAAACCCTTGAAAGGAGAAAATCAAATTGAAGTGCCTATAAAGGCGAATAAAGTGAAAGATTGAGTCCCACGTGGCTAACCCTCTCGGCAAGGTTTGAAAACCCGAAATATTCCAAATGCCCTAAAGTTAAAGTTGGAAGAAAAGTCAGAAATGAAAAGCCAATAAAGGCGAAATAAAGTTGGAAAGGTTAAGTCCCGCGACTAACCGTTGCAGCAGAATTTGAGGGGCCAAAACTCCCCGGGATTTGAGATGAAACTTGGCAATGAATGTATCTGCCAATTCATCCCATGTTGAGATAGAATGATTGGGGAGTCATTCAAGCCAATCCAGTGCCTTCCCTCGAAGAGAGAAAGGAAATAATCTGAGCCTCAAGGCATCCTCCGATACATTGTTTTGCTTGCTCCCCCAATGAGTGTCCACAAAGCCCTTTAAGTGCTTGTAGGCATTTTGATGGGTAGCTCCCGTGAAATACCCACGTTGCTCCAGGAGTGTCAACATGACATTAGTGATTTGAAAGTTTCCCGCCCGTATTCTGGGTGGGACAGTTGCACTTGCATACCCCTCATTTGGAAGTACCCAAGGAGAAACTCTAGAAGGAGGCGGGGGAGGGTCTGCAATGTTATCATTGGGATTGGCATGTCGGCCCCGTCTTTGAGGTGGGGGAATTTGATTCAACTCATCTTCCCCGTTATCATCTAGCTCCTCCCCCGGTATAATATTTGTCATAGGATCATCCATAAGTACCAGTATTGATTGAAACACACATGTTAACAAAGAGAAGGAAAGAAAATCAGTCTACACCGCTACTCAAATAGATAGTCAACACCGTTATAACTCCCCGGTAACGGTGCCAAAAAGTGATCGGCGCCCACCTATACCACTAAAGAGTAGCAAGGAAGGGGGTCGAAGCAGCTTTTACCCGAACGGGTCGGGTTGAGTTTCTAATTGACCTAGTGGTGTGTCATGTTCTTAATTACACTTCTCATCATAAAGGGTTTTGTATTTATACTAAAGTAATTCTAGAAGAGACTATTAACTAGTTAGCTATGATCTTTTTGTGGATTTTTCTCAAGTAATTAAAGGCACTATGATTGCAACTTACTCCTAGGCGAGTGACTAATGGGGTCTAAAATTGAGGATAACCTTGAATTGTGGGTGAATTACATAACCTCATACTAAATTACTCACCCAATACCTCTCGGTAATTTGGGTGACTTTGCCCGAATCGACTTTCTCAAGTACAATTAGGTGTTCCAACAAATCAAATGAAATGGCTCAAGTCGGGTATAACTATCTCTAGTAACTACCCTTTTACTGGAGCTATTAATCTCTTGAGCTCACCCCAATACCTTGTTAGCCTAATTACCTAGACTTAGGTCATCTCTCTCAAGAATAACCCTAGTCATGAAGGCATGAAATAGTGTTTGCAACCACTAAATCTGAGAATCAAGCATAAATTAGACTAAAAATCAAACACACAATCACAAATTCATCCTAAAATGAAATACCCATTAGTTACCCGCACTAGGGTTGGGTCGCAACCCTAGCTTATGGGTCTAGTTACTCATATTTAAAGAAGAAACTAAGATAGATGATGAATTTGAACTCATAAATGTAAATTACAAGTAGAAATCTAAGAAATATTGTAAGGACTAAGCTAAAATTGCTCAAAATAGAATAAAAATATTATTCACATACTCACTCTAACAGCTGATTGCCCTAAAAATGAGAAAAAGATGTATTTATACTAGGCTGAAAATACTGGACAAAATTGCCCCTACGGAGATTTCGCTCCAAGCGTAATTCTGAGCGCTGCGGCGGGGAATTGGCTTCCGCTGCAGCGGAATAATGGCCGCTGCAGCGTTCTTGAGCTTTCAACATTCTCTGATTCTCCACTCTGCTCCCAGCAAAATTTTGAACCGTCGCAGCGGTGTTTGAAACACAGCAGCGGAAAAAATGCCGATGAAAGCGTTATTGTGAAATCCCAATTTTGCTGACTCTATGAAGTTTGCAAAACGTGTCCAGCGAATTCTTGAACGTTGCAACGTTGGAGAAAACACAGCAGCAAAATAGTAGCACTGTCTGCGGTGGAAGTTGCCTCCAAAACATGTTCTCTGAAGTTTGGCAACGGGGCAGCGATGGAAATCAGCTGCAGCGAAGTGACAACCGCTGCAGCGGAATTTTGGCGTGGACAGCGCTTTTGTTGGTTACTGGGACAATGCAAGTTTCTTCTCCTTTTTTAGTCATTTTAGGTCAATATTAACAATTCAACTCAATTCCTACAATTTAAACAACTTGCATCAAATTGTGGGAGTATTTTAGTCAACTTCGCCTCAAAACCTAAGAAAAGGGGAGTAAATAATAAGTACAAATCACTAGTTATCAATGCATCATGTCCAATCCTAGTATGGGTTAGAACGATGTCCGCGTAATAACCTTCTAACGCAAGCCTTGTCCAAATCCCGCCGGGATTTCCATAATCCCAATGGGTTCGATCATAATATGAGCATTATTTGGAGAAAACGTGCCAATATGCTAATCACTAATGTATAATAGTCAAATCCGGAGGGGGAAATGGCTAACTTTATATGTTTTGCAAAAATGAGGCACAAAGTCCCCAGGTTCGGCATGGTTCAAAGTATCCCACCGTTGCTACTGGATTTGTGGGAAAATCGCTTACCAAGTGACAAAAATCATGTGAAAAGAGTCCTCGAGAATTTACCTTCCTTGTTAGATATTCAGCCGAACAATGTACTAATTGAGGTTGCTACTATGTTCTGGGATGAGAAGAGGGTCATCTTCCGTTTTTGTGATATAGAAATGACTCCCCTTCTAGAGGAAATAGGAGGCTTCGCTGGGCTCCCATGGGATAGCCCTGGTTTGTCGGTGCCAGAAACCCACACTTCTCGAAGTTTCCTTAAAATGATGGGTTTCAGGAAAAACGATGAATTAGTCTGTCTGAAGAAATCATATATACCATTCAATTTCCGTTACAAGCGTTATGGGCACAACAAGTCATATCGCCTTTACTATGATGAGTTTGCCATCATTTCTTTGGGTTGGACTCATCGCCGGGGTTTTGTATTCATTGACTGCTTTCTAGGGATGCTGGTATTCCCAATACAATGAGAAAGGATCCACACTCTCCTAGCTATTGTCACTAAGACCCTAATGGAAGGAATTGAGGGACCGACTTATACTATTGTCCCAATGATCGTGGCTGAAATGTATCGAGCTTTAAACCGTTGCAAAAAAGGATATAGGCATTTCTAGGATTGCAATATGTTGCTGCAAATATGGTTGATGGAACACCTTCATAGAGGAGAATATTGTCAAGAGTTTCTGCGGCGACCATGGAATGACCAACTACCTTTTCACCATTCGAAGAGAATGACTTTTATCCCAGACAAGTTTGCATAACCGGGAAATGTTGTGAGTTGGGTACACTTCTTTAGCAATTTGACTGATGACAAGGTACATCGGATGTTCGAGTGGTTCCCTAGTAGTGAATTCATCATCAGGTCGAGAGATATTCCTCATCTAGTGTTAATTGGATTAAGGGGAATCTATCATTATGCTTCTATTAGAGTCATGAGTCAAGCTGGAAGAAAACAGGTTATACCGCGAGTTTCCAAAATGATTCATTACAAAGCAGACTTCCAAGGGGATGTCGTTCCATTCAAGTTCGAGGCACAGCACATGTGGCATCAAAAGATTATTGTGGAGAAAGATACCATCGAACCAGATCGGTATCATGCCGTCCATGTGTACTTCTATCCATCATGGTTGGTCGATGACATAGCGGGAGAGGTCAAGCCGGGGGTTGATTTGAGAAATAGGGTCATAGACGATGCCGCTGAGGCACAAGTCAAATACAGGAGGCTCCGTAAAAGGGTTTTTGAATTTGAGGACAAGCATTTGGAACAACATAAAGTGTACATGGAAGCAATCAACGAATGGAGGGGAATCACTACTAAATCAACTAAGAGGTTGGATTATTTGGAGCAGGGCTTGATGGAACTTGAGGGAAAGATAAGGAAAAGGGTCTCGGATTTTCAGAACGCAGAGGGCAATGAAGGAGGACATCTAGCAAGGGCGTATTTGTTGTTGGACATAATCTGATTGGTGGGGACAAGAAGGCCAAGCTTGGAGAAGGTCCCTCCGAAACCAAGTAGATTAGGAATGATGTTTTACTTAGATTCATTTTAGATTGTAATAAAGCAAATGCCACTAGTGACTCATTATAATTGTCGGGGTTCATTCTATATATCATATTAATGAAATGACACAGTTATCGGCATTGAGTTTTCTCCAATTCTATATGCCGTTAGGTCTACCTCGGGCACAACGAGGTTCCCATATTAGGACGCGTATTTACAATTCTGCAATACATGTTTAAATACCTAATATTCATTACTGACTTGTTTACCTTTTGTTTTTCTTCTTTTTCTTTGTTTATTCCCATCCCCTAAGGTTGGTTCGTGCATACTGGCATCATCGGCATATCATACCAGATCTAGAGGTCCTCCACCTCCTCCTCCTCCAAGTGATCCTAATAACAAAGGAAAATCTAAGATGGATGATATGAGTGGCATCAGGAAAGACAACTCTACACATGTAGAGAATGTCGAAACTTCGGATGATCGAAGTACTCCAGCACAAAATGATTTGGTTTTGCGGTTGGAACAGAATATATTGGAGTTACAAGGGGAACTTGAGCAGGTCCGCAACTTGGCAAACCTTTCCCTCACCCTGAATGTTCCCGACGTCAACCAGCAAAACACCTAGAACACATCACCTCCTCAAAAACACAAAACCAACACCCACAAAATCTTCCCGCACCTCATCAATACACCACGCCTACCCAAAATCCTAATCCCCCACCAGTACCCACTCCTCCACATCATCATCATCATCCGACCCAGTATCCAAAAACTACCACCTACCACACTCCTCAAAATGCACCACAACCTACTCCGGATCCTCAAAACTCAACCAATGATCACCACTACACCCAAATCCACGGAGTCCACAAACATTACCCCATATATGTGGAAACCTTACCCCACACTTCACAACAAACCTTGTATACACCAGAATCCGCTGAGAAGAACATGCTCATCAAGAACATGGCAGAAGAACTTAAGAAGCTTACAAGTCGAGTCCAAGGTGTTGAAGGTGGTCAAGGCATCGAAGGCTTGAACTATGAGGATCTGTGTATTCAACCGGATGTAGAACTCCCAGAGGGTTACAAACCTCCTAAGTTCGAAATGTTCGACGGAACAGGTTATCCAAAGGTACATCTAAGGACGTATTGCGACAAGCTCGTAGGGGTTGGTAAAAATGAAAGAATCCGCATGAAGATGTTCATAAGGAGCCTCACTGGAGGTGCCCTATCCTGGTACATCAGTCAAAATCCAAAGAAGTGGATCAATTGGGTAGGTATTGCGTCAGATTTTATGGATCGGTTCAGGTTCAATATAGAGAAAGCACCAGACGCCTTCTATAACCAGAATCTTAAGAAGAAGCCGATAGAAACTTTCTGTGAGTATGCTACTCGGTGGAGATTAGAGGCTGCGAAAGTAAGACCAGCCCTGGAAGAAGAGCAAATGAACAAGTTCTTTGTCCGAGCTCAATATACGCAGTATTACGAGAGGTTGATGGTTATTGAAAACCATAAAATTTGCGACATCATCAAATTGGGAGAAAGAATAGAGAAGGGAATTAAGAGCGAAATGGTAACCAATTTCTAGGCACTCCAGGCTACGAACAAAGCCTTGTAGTCAGGTCGCATATCCATAAAGAAGGAAGTAGGGGCTGTGATGGTAGCCCAAAGTCCGAAGTCACCTCTTACATACCAAACACCTCCACTCACATATCATCCTTCACCTCCCAAATACCAACAACCCGCCACCACTTACCATGCTTACAACACTGAGCAAGCATATTACCACTCACCACCAGCCCGCCATAATTATCAAAAACCAAGACCAAGTTCAACCGTAGACCGCCTAGACAGTACACTCCTATTGCTGAACCCATTGACCAGTTGTATAAGAGATTGAAAGCTGCCGATTATGTCTCTCCTACTCCCGCTGTCACCATGGACAATTCCTCTCAATGGGTCAATCCAAATAAGACATGCGCCTATCATTCGGGCATGAAAGGTCACACTATTGATGAATGTCGCACTCTGAAAGACAAGATCCAGACATTAATTGACATGAAGGTTATACAAGAAAAGGAGGATGCACCTAATGTTCGCAATAATCCCCTCCTGGATCACAGGGGCGAGGGGGTAAATGTGATAGAAATCGATGAAGAATGGGATCCGAAAGGGTCGATTGGGCTCATTCGAGAAGAGGAAGATCCTAAAAAACCTACAGTCACTCTCACTCCTATTGTGGTACAGATACAGTCAGCGATTGAAGTTGAGGTAGTCGCACCAACTCCATTCGAGGTTGAAGTAACAACGCCCTCACCCATGCCAGCTTCGCTCGAAGTAGAAGTGACCACACCATTCACCGTAATGGTAGCACCCACACCATCCTTTCAGTTCAATGTTGTACATTGGGACTATACTGCAAAAGCGAGAAGGAAAGGAAAGGGGAAAATGGTAGAAACTGGTGCATCACAAGGTATGACCAGAACTGGTAGGGTTTACACGCCTGAGCATTTGGGAGGAACAAGTAAAGAAGCCGCTTCCAAGAAGCCTATCATTGAAACCGGCCTAGATGATCTTTGGGAGAAAGGTGAAAGCAAGGGAGTATTATGTGGTTGATCATTTGAACAAAACCCCTGCTCAAGTATCCATTCTATCACTACTACAGAATTCTGAAGCACATAGGAATGCATTGATGAAAGTATTGAACGAGGCTTATGTACCCAACAACAATACTAGTGGAGAAATAGCCAATATGGTAGGATAAGTCTTGGAAATACATAAGATCACTTTCCACGAAGATGAATTACCACCAGAAGGATTAAGCCACAACTGGCCGCTACATATCACAGTGCAATGCGAAGACAAATTCATTGCCAGGGTCTTGATAGATGGGGGTTCAAGCCTAAACATCTGTCTGTTGACTACTTTAAAGAGATTGGGTAAAGGTTTCCATGATATACGGGCAGGAACTATGAACATGAAAGCATTCGACAGGTCTCAAAGGGCCACGATCAGAGAAACCAACCTCTGTTGGAAAATGGGCCCGACCTGGTTTGATGTTGAATTCCAAGTGCTTGACATATCCGCCTCATACAATCTGCTATTGGGACGACCTTGGATACACACCACTGGGGTTGTAGCTTTCACTCTACATCAGGCTATGAAGTTCAAATGGAACCACAGGAGGTGATCATTCATGGAGACGGGAGTAACCTTATCTACACCAACTAGACTGTTCCCCTCGTGGAGAATAGGAGAAAGTTGGGTGGAGAAACTTACCATCGCATTGAGCACGTCAACGCAATTGAGAAAGACAAATGGTGGAGTAGCAAAATAGAGAGCATATGGGCATGGGCAGGATATGAACCTGGTAAGGGGCTCGGAAAGAATCTCCAGGGTATTGCCAAACCAATACAGTTAGCCTTCATTCATGATACTCTACTAGGATCTGCAGTGCTTAACGCGTCACGGCACAACCTTCGGACTTGGATATTAATACAATTGGAACGAGTATCAGAATTGGTTGCCACCATGGCGTGGTCCTTATTACCCTCTTGAGCAACCGATATCGTATTTGAGCCAATCATTACATCATGCTGATATGATGTGGGGATCTGAACAAGATGAAATTCCAGATGGTTTAAGGAATCTGTTCTTTGGAAGATGAAGATATGGATTGCAGTGCAGTAATTGAGGAGGAGGAGGAGGAGGAGGAAGGCCTCGTTATCCAGACAGTGGAGAAGGGAGTTGTTCTCAGGAATTGAACTGCCACACCATCAAGGGACTACCAAGTTTCAGGGTAGCCTGGCTGCTAGTGTCATTTATTTTTTAAAACAATTCTTATGAGCATTTAAAAAAACATTTTCAGTATTTTGTTTTGAAACAATTGTTTGAATCATTAAAATCGCTTTTTGTTTGACATCTTGATACTTATCAATGGTTTGCTATTTTATTATTTATTACTATCCTCTACATTTTTCTCTCTACGGCATTACTATTTCTTATCTTGATGAACCAACAACTGTGACATGTAATGAGACAATGCAACGTAATGATAGTGACTCGGAGGAAATAGAAGAAGAGGATATAATTCCTGAAGAAATTGTCAGAGAAGTTGAGAATTTGAAAACAAACCTAAGTCCAATCTGGACGAAACCGAGATAGTCAATTTGGGAGATTCCGAAACAGTCAAAGAAACTCGCATTAGCATTCACATGTCACCGTCAGAGAAAGAAGAGTACACCCATTTCTTGAAAGAGTATGAAGATATTTTCGCATGGTCTTATGATGATATGACTGGTTTGAGCACGTCTATAGTGGCTCATAAACTACCTACCAATCCAATGTGTCCGCCTATAAAGCAAAACCTCAGAAAGTTCAAGCCAGATATGAGTTTGAAAATCAAAGAAGAGGTCACCAAGCATATCAAAGCTAAGGTTCTCAAAGTGGTTGAATATTCAACCTGGTTGGCTAACATTGTGCCATTTCCGAAGAAGGATGGGAACGTCAGAGTATGCGTCCATTATCGGGACTTAAACAAAGCAAGTCCCAAAGATTATTTTCCATTACCCAACATACACATACAGATCGACAATTACGCCAAGCATGAACTCCAATCCTTTGTGAATTGCTTCACAGGATATCATCGGATCTGGATGGATGAAGAAGATGCCGAGAAAAAAACTTTTATTATGCCATGGGGGTGTACTGCTATAAAATGGTGTCGTTTGGTCTGAAGAATGTTAGGGCCATTTATATGAGAGCCATAACAGCTATTTTCCATGACATGATACATAAGTAAATAGAGGTCTATGTGGATGACGTCATTAAAAAATCCAAGAAGAGTACAAATCACATAGCAGACTTGAGAAAATTCTTTGATCGGCTTCGAAGGTATAATTTGAAATTGAATCCCGCAAAATGTGCCTTCGGAGTCCTTGCTGAAAAGTTGTTAGGATTCATCGTCAGTCGTCGAGGAATAGAGCTAGACCCGTCAAAGGTCAAGGCTATCCAGGATTTGCCACCACCAAAGAATAAGAAAGACGTGATGAGTTTCTTGGGGCATCTCAATTATATCAGCCGCTTCATAGCACAATCGACTGTGATCTATGAGTCGATTTTCAAAATGTTAAAGAAAGATGTCGCAACAAGTTGGACTGAAGACTGCCAGAAAGCTTTCGACAAAATCATGGACTATTTGTCCACACCACCAGTCCTGGTCTCGACGGAACCTGGTAGACCACTGCTACTCTATCTGTGTGTACTAGATGGGGCTTTCGGTTGTGTCTTGGGACAACACGACGAGACGGGGAGGAAAGAACAAGCCATATACTACTTGAGTAAGAAGTTCACGCCCTACGAAGCATGGTACTCTTTGTTGGAACGCACTTGCTGCGCTTTAACATGGATAGCTCAGAAATTGAGGCACTACTTTGCTGCCTACACCACTTATCTCATATCAAGGATGGATCCTTTGAAGTACATCTTCCAGAAATCCATGCCTATAGGAAAGCTGGCAAAATGGAAGATACCACTGAGTAAATTTGACATCATCTATGTGACTCAGAAGGTAGTTAAGGGACAAGCATTAGCAGATCATCTCCCAGAAAACCCTGTAGGAGGAGAATATGAACCACTAAAAACGTATTTTTTCGACGAAGAAGTATCATCTGTAGGAGAAGATATCGCCAAAACCTACAACGGTTGGATAATGTTTTTTTATGGAGCCACAAATTTCAAAGGAGTGGGTATTAGAGTTGTTTTGGTCTCAGAGACGGGTCAACATTATCCGGTATCCGCAAAACTCATATTTCCATGCACTAATAATATGGCAGAATATGAAGCTTGCATCCAGGAGTTGTTGGTAATTGGTGATTCAGATCTTCTGGTACATCAGGTTCAGGGAGAGTGGGCTACAAAGAATACCAAGATATTACCATATTTATATCATGTACAAGAGATGAGGAAGAGGTTCACGAAGATAGAATTCAAACATGTCCCAAGAATCCAGAATGAATTCGCGGATGCACTGGCTAGATGCTTAGGTCATCGACCCTCCATGATACAACACCCGGTTAAGAATTTCATTGACCCTATTCCGGTAAGGATTCATAATCAGCCAGCTTACTGCTGCTCACGTTGAAGAAGAAACATATGGAAATGCTTGGTTCTATGATATCAAGGAGTACTTGGCAAAAGGAGAGTACCCAGAGCATGCAAATCATACTCATAAACGTACGCTCCGAAGATTGTCCAACAATTTCTTCCAACGTGGAGGAATTCTTTACAGAAAGACTCCAAATCTAGGATTATTACTGCATGTTGACACCAAGGAGACTTCCAAATTGCTCGAAGAAATACACGCTGGAACTTGCGGACCACACATGAATGGTTTCGTTTTAGCCAAGAAGATACTGAGAGCAGGATATTTTTGGATGACTATGGAAACAAACTGCATCAGGTATGTCCAGAAATGTCATTAGTGCCAAATACACGCAGATATGATACGCGTGCCACCGAATGTACTCAATGCCACAAGTGCACCTTGCCTTTTGTTGCTTGAGGAATGGATGCCATTGGTCCAATCGAGCCCGCTTCTTCAAACGGGCACAAGTTCATTTTAGTGGCCATAGACTACTTCACAAAATGGGTTGAAGCTGCATCTTACAAAGTTGTAACCAAGAAAGTCGTCACAGATTTTGTTAGAGATCGTATTGTTTGTCGATCCGGGGTGCCGGAATCCATCATCACCGACAACGCCGCCAATCTCAACAGTGACTTAATGAAAGCTATGTGCGAAACCTTCAAAATCAAGCATAAAAATTCCACAGCATAGCTGCCTCAAATGAATGGAGTCGTGGAGGCCGCCAACAAGAATATCAAGAAAATATTGAGAAAGATGGTGGAAAATCACAAGCAGTGGCACGAGAAATTACCATTTGCCTTATTGGGATATCGTACCACAATCCGCACATCGATCGGGGCAACTCCTTATTTGTTGGTCTACGGTACTGAAGCTGTCATTCCCGCCGAGGTCGAAATTCCTTTCTTAAGAATTATACAAGAAGCTGAACTCAGTGATGTAGAATGGATAAGAAGTCACTACGAGCAATTAGCTCTCATTGATGGGAAAATAATGGATGCAATGTCTCATGGTCAACTTTATCAGAACAGAATGTCTAGAGCTTTCAATAAAAGGGTCAGACCTAGACAGTTCGCACTGGGACAGCTGGTGCTGAAGCGGATCTTCCTGCATCAGGATGAAGCCAAAGGGAAATTTTCACCCAATTATGGCTCACAGAGTACTAATGGGAGGGGCACTCATACTCGTAGAAACGGATGGAGAGATTTCTCCAAAGCCTATCAACTCAAACGTAGTCAAAAGATATTATGTTTAGAATGTTGGAATTTCCTCATCTCATGTAATTGAACTACGCTTGACCTGATTCCCATTTAAGAGGGGATACGTAGGAAGCCATGTGGGTTCGGTCACAATACAATAAAATTTTCATTTTCCCTACAATCAGAAACTGGGGAAGGATTTTGAGGAGGACCCTCAAAATTCTGGAGCAAGTCCAGCCAACTTCATCATATGCAGAATGATCAATGAATCTCCTAGTAAACTGGGGCAGAATTTTGAGGAAGACCCTCAAAATTCTAATGCAAGGAAGTCACAATGTCTCTAAAGTGTCACAGTTATTGGTTCACCTAATTTATTCGATATTGTATACTACTGTATTTTATTAACTACATTTATCATATGCGCGCATACTTTTCAAAAACTTTATTCTATGAAACAGCCAGATGCTACCCATGGTAACTCAAGCAGGATTTCGATACAGAGAAAAGCAAGCAGGCGGAGGCACGAACCAACCTTCCCCGTAAAACTCATGATTTTCCTTAGGATGCAGGAACAAGAAATATTCGCAAAATACAAGCACACCTCAGAATCACTATATTCATAACGACAAAGCTGCCGAGCGCAAGCGTATCTCCAGCTAAGAAATACTCTGCTATTACTTATTATCTGTTCATTGCGTGAGACTAAGCATTGTCTCCATTCTTTCATGAGGCTAAGACCTGCCTCCTTAATTGCATAAGGCTAAGCACTTCCTTCCTCTACATGAGACTAAGCATTGTCTCCATTCTTGCATGAGGCTAAGCCCTGCCTCCTTAATCGCACTACATGAGACTAAGCGTTGTCTCCATTCTTGCATGAGGCTAAGCTCTGCCTCCTTAATCGCATAAGGCTAAGCACTGCCTTCCCCTTCATGAGACTAAGCATTTTCTCCATTCTTGAATGAGGCTAAACCCTGCCTCCTTAATTGCATAAGGCTAAGCTCTGCCTCTCCTTGCATAACCCTGAATGCTATGCTACTTGAAATCTAGCACTATTATCTACTTTTCTCGGGGCTAAACTCTACCCCCGATCTTGCACAAGACTAAGCTCTGTCTTGTTTCGCTTTGCATAACCATGCGTCATGTGTTTGCATCACATTGGCTGAAATATCGCCATTTTATCCGAAGGCGTCATAGTCTGAAGGAATCATCCTCATAGCCGGAAGACACCATGCCATGACCTGAGGATCTCTCAATATCGCACTTCATTATTCAAAGGCGTCATAGTTCATAGGCACCATTTTCATGGCCCGAGAACATCATTTCATGGGCTGTGAATCCCTTATAACACAATTCATGGCCAAGAACATCATGGTCTAAGGACATCATCTCCACCATCCAAAGATAGCTTTCATGGTCCAAAGGGAATTTGCATCATGTTTAAATCCTCGCAATAATCCATATATACTTGCATGCATTGTGTTTTAAGTTTTGCAGGTGATCCAGGAAGTAACCGTTCTCCTAACGGGAGCAATCTTCGCTCCGATTTCCGTTGAACGTTCACATCCTGAAATTATTCCAAACATAACTGACATCCGTCCATTACCCATTTCCACCCAATAACTGTTCAAATATCCATAACCGTTCCGAGGTACATCCATTCACAATTAATATATTGTCCTATCAAGATGTATTTGTCCGTTCCTACAACAACTCCATCGGCACTCCACCGTTGGATCCAAAACTACACATGGCCTGATTTCCGTAAAACCAGGGATTTGTAGAAAACTCAGAAACCCAAGTTCGACCTATATTTTCCAAATCACCCCATTCGGTCAAATCGATCATCATTTCTTTACCCGACAATTCTTTCATCATTCTCGGGTAAAGAGGGGCAATTGTTGATACCCAATTTTTCCTTATATTTTTGAATATATATATATATATATATATATACTTATATATACTTTCCAAATAGTACATTTGAATCATCATTTAGTTTATAAGCATAGACAAGTATTTTTCATCATTTTCCATAACTTTTAAAGGCTTTAAATCTTTTATTATAGAAATATCCAATAATTATCCTTCAAATTATTTTTATGAGGGTTTAATCATTTACACTTGTCATTTACACCAACATGATATTTTAAATACTTTTCAGTGCATTTTTTATAATTACATTTGCATTTTTAGGTTTAATTGCACATTTTTGCAGTAGTAGCCCATATTAATATATAATTATATTATTCATGTGGAAAATAAATTTTATATTTTTATAGTGCTAAGAAATTGTTTTTCTTAATCATTTTAGTGCACAAATAATATTTTTGTTATTTATTAATTACTTTTATAAATTATTTTTTATTAAATATTTGGTATTTAAAAAGTAACCTAAAATCCTACCCATTTTCGGACCAATTATTGGCCCAAAATGGAACACCCTAGCCCAAATCAGTTAACCCAACCCCTCAACCCGGTCGCGACCCCTTTTTAACCACCCGACCCAAGACCCCTTCTAATTGTGGTCGTTGATCTCTGAGATCAATGGCCCACATTACACCCACCCTTTTAATTACCCCAAACACCCCTAACCCTAATCATTCCCCATCATCCGCTGCCCTCATATCCCACCTCCCTTCTCCCTCCTAAGAACCCTAGACGTCACCCCCTTAAATCTCTCTGAATCCCACACGATATGGGATTCTTTGGCTACCCTTTGCCATATATGGCCTCTCTTTGGTACTGGGTCTTCTTCCCTACTGCCTTCCTAAACATGGCAAGAAGATCACATAAGGATCGAACAAAAATCGGTTCAAATCTTTGGCTTTTTTGATATTTTGTCTATATTCTTCATTTGCTCTATTGTAAGTGTGAATATTTTTGTATCTCTTGTTGATTCTTATATACCCTAAATTGGGTTTTCAGATCTCTTTTAATTGAACCAAAATGGGTTCGATTCTCTAATTTTAATGATTATTATGTCCAAATTCATCTTATACTCTAATGTGGCCCGTTTTTATTATATTTTTTGTCAATATTTATCTTACCCTAAAACTAGGATTTTCAGATTTTCTTAAATCGGAAAAAAATTAGTTCGATTCTCTGATTTTTAGTGTTATTTGTGTCTATATTCATCTTGTGCTACTGTGTTTGTGAATATTCTGTTAATATTTGCTTACCGGCTTATTCTCCTAATTTGATTTCTAATTGATTTATGTGTCTCTTTCCTTTTATGGTCTGATGGTATTTTCTTACTTATGCGCTTATTCTACTACTATATAAACTCATCCCCTTTTGCCCTTTGGACAGAACTGAAATCACGATTTTCTCACTAAAAAAACTGAAGCTTTCTACTCTATACTCGCTTACTATTCTATAATGTTTTGCTCTTGGACGGCTAAGCTAAGGCCACCGGACTTCTACTTTTTCTAACCTCTCTTGAGTGTGAGCAGTGACTGGATTCTTAAAACCCTTGGAACTTGATACATTCAGGACCCTGGGTCTTTACGACAATCTTTTCTTGTCTATCGAATAATCACTGGTTAATTTCTAAACCCTTGCAATGTTTACTATATTATGTTAAGCATGCTCTCTGAAACTGCATGATCTATTGCATCTCTTTGACTCTTTTCTGACTAATGCTACCTATGATTGCTAGCTTAATAATGTTTTTCACCTAGCCTAATTAATTTAGACAAAATGAAGCATGCTTAATTTAGTTGTGAAAACTTGAATGATCTGTCTTTGACTATATGGTTTAGTCCATGCTTTCTCTGCCTAATTCTGGACTTCTAATGGTCAATGTATTTGTCCGTTCCTACCACAACTCCATCGGCACTCCACCGTTGGATCCAAAACTACACATGGCCTGATTTCCGTAAAACCGGGGATATGTAGAAAACTCAGAAACCCAAGTTCGACCTATATTTTCCAAATAACCACATTCGGTCAAATCGATCATCATTTCTTTACCCGACAATTCATTCATCATTCTCGGGTAAAGAGGGGCAATTGTTGATACCCAAATTTTCCTTATAGAAATATCCAGTAATTATCCTTCAAATTATTTTTATGAGGATTTAATCATTTACACTTGTCATTTACACCAACATGATATTTTAAATACTTTTCAGTGCATTTTTTATAATTACATTTGCATTTTTAGGTTTAATTGCACATTTTTGCAGTAATAGCCCATATTAATATATAATTATATTATTTATGTGGAAAATAAATTTTATATTTTTATAGTGCTAAGAAATTGTTTTTCTTCATCATTTTAGTGCACAAATAATATTTTTGTTATTTATTAATTACTTTCATAAATTATTTTTTATTAAATATTTGGTATTTAAAAAGTAACCTAAAATCCTACCCATTTTCGGACCAATTATTGGCCCAAAATGGAACACCCTAGCCCAAATCAGTTAACCCAACCCCTCAACCCGGTCGCGACCCATTTTTAACCACCCGACCCAAGACACCTTCTAATTGTGGTCGTTGATCTCTGAGATCAACGGCCCACATTACACCCACCCTTTTAATTACCCCAAACACCCTTAACCCTAATCATTCCCCATCATCCGCTGCCCTCATATCCCACCTCCCTTCTCCATCCTAGGAACCCTAGCCGTCACCCCCTTAAATCTCTCTGAATCCCACACGATATGGGATTCTTTGGCTACCCGTTGCCATATATGGCCTCTCTTTGGTACTGGGTCTTCTTCCATACTGCCTTCCTAAACATGGCAAGAAGATCACATAAGGATCGAACAAAAATCGGTTCAAATCTTTGGCTTTTTTGATAATTTGTCTATATTCTTCATTTGCTCTATTGTAAGTGTGAATATTTTTGTATCTCTTGTTGATTCTTATATACCCTAAATTGGGTTTTCAGATCTCTTTTAATTGAACCAAAATGGGTTCGATTCTCTAATTTTAATGATTATTATGTCCAAATTCATCTTATACTCTAATGTGGCCCGTTTTTATTATATTTTTTGTCAATATTTATCTTACCCTAAAACTAGGATTTTCAGATTTTCTTAAATCGGAAAAAAATTAGTTCGATTCTCTGATTTTTAGTGTTATTTGTGTCTATATTCATCTTGTGCTACTGTGTTTGTGAATATTCTGTTAATATTTGCTTACCGGCTTATTCTCCTAACTTGATTTCTAATTGATTTATGTGTCTCTTTCCTTTTATGGTCTGATTGTATTTTCTTACTTATGCGCTTATTCTACTACTATATAAAATCATCCCCTTTTGCCCTTTGGACAGAACTGAAATCACGATTTTCTCACTAAAAAAACTGAAGCTTTCTACTCTATACTCGCTTACTATTCTATTATGTTTTGCTCTTGGACGGCTAAGCTAAGGCCACCGGACTTCTACTTTTTCTAACCTCTCTTGAGTGTGAGCAGTGACCGGGTTCTTAAAACCCTTGGAACTTGATACATTCAGGACCCTGGGTCTTTACGAAAATCT
Organism: Nicotiana undulata; assembly: GCA_005239495.1. Lineage (NCBI taxonomy): Eukaryota > Viridiplantae > Streptophyta > Magnoliopsida > Solanales > Solanaceae > Nicotiana > Nicotiana undulata. Next base: position 110,000 of record ML295056.1, on the reverse strand, counting down.
TTTCTTGTCTATCGAATAATCACTGGTTAGTTTCTAAACCCTTCAATGTTTACTATATTATGTTAAGCATGCTCACTGAAACTGCATGATCTATTGCATCTCTTTGACTCTTTTCTGACTAATGCTACCTATGATTGCTAGCTTAATAATATTTTTCACCTAGCCTAATTAATTTAGACAAAATGAAGCATGCTTAATTTAGTTGTGATAACTTGAATGATCTGTCTTGACTATATGGTTTAGTCCATGCTTTCTCTGCCTAATTATGGACTTCTAATGGTCAATTGATGTTATTAACCTGCCCCCATTCTGTTTAAGACCTTACTCTGAATGTTGTATGCTCCTATGGCTATTGTTGCCATTCTATGTGTTCTTGCTATGACCAATATGTACCCCTAATGACTTGTGATGTTTTGAAACTAATCTCCTTTGATAAATACCCCCCCCCCCCCCATGATACATGATCCTGTTTGTTTAACACTGTTTAAACCGAAGTTAACATAATATGATCCATTGAGTCCTAAATTAGTTGCATTACTTGGTTTCAATAGTCTAATACCATTACATGTTAACTTGCAATCCCAGGCTCCTTGTTCCTTATCATATTTCACCCTGCCCAGTGTGTTAATCTGCCTTTGGAGTTCATTATGTGATTATCTTACAAGTTTGCAATGGTTTTCCAAACCTATTACTCTATTACTATCTTTATTACTTGTTTTAATTCTGGAACTGGCTGAAAGCCAAAGCCCTTCCTCCTAAGTCTCCTCTATCAACCTCCCTAGTGTGAGCACTGCCCTGGGTTCTTGAAGCCCTTGGGAACTCTGACACACTAGGGTCTAGGTTTCTCTACTACTTTTTCCCTAATTGCACAAACTTTGCGCTTTTTCACCTACCGAATAAACCAGATGATTTGCGTAAATGGCTATCCTCTTGGGACTCTTATTCAAATTATGGCTACTGGATGTGGTCTGTTCTGTGTAAATGGAGATTGTTTTTGGGCTGTTGTGAAACTGTACGAATTTGAGAATGAAGGCCTAGCCAGGCTGGGTATACATTGGGCCTACATTATTCCCACTATAGCTATTTTGTAATTGTGCAATTCTGTAATTAGGTAGGTAGTAAGGTGTAATAACAATTGGGGTGTTAGTACAAATTAGAAAAATGGGTTTATTTCAATATTTGCATGAAATGGGTAGAAATCCTTCTTATAGGTGTTTACTTTGCTCAAATATGTTCTGCTACTGTGTATGTTAGATAACCTGTCTATAGGTGTTTGATTCGTTTGACATATTCTAGTTCTACATGCTAGAAATCATGTTGATAGGAAATAAAGTGACCAATGTTCAAGTTGCATTATAGCATATCCAATAGACATTATGATCATAGGGTCATGTTAATTTATGTTTCTACAAAATTACATTTTTAGAAATCATGCCTATAGGGTTCTAATTAGTTAATATGTTGTTGTCATAGTTGCTCACTTAGTAGACATGCCTATAGGAGCTAAAATTAGTCTCAGTCAGTAATATAGAAATCATGCCTATAGGGGTAATCATGTTCGCTCTTTAAATGCTAATATTGAACTTTGAACAATGTTTCGTTACTATTAGAAAGCATGACTATAGGAGCAAACTAAGTAATTTTGAATATCTTCTGTAGTTGTCACTGCCAATTATTGCGTAAATCACCTAGATATCATGCCTATAGGTTTCAACCGCTTATAACCTATATAATCAGTAGACAACTGTGTAGTCATATAGAAATCATGTCTCTAGGGCTTAATGACTTTAACGCGTCTTAATACTGAAACTGTCAAACGCCTAATCTGTTTGCGTGCATTTGTTGTCTAAGTGTGGAGGCTAACTTAAGCCCTTAATTGCCTTTATATGTAGTACAACTTGCTTTTGTATGTCGCCTAGTTTTAACATTTTTAGAAGCCTAAGTTAAGTCTAGAACTGCCCAAAATAGATGTCCAAACGCCTACTGGACCATATGCATGGGACGGGTAGTGCACGCATAAGGTACGGCTTAGAATCAATTAGTGCGCCTTAGGTAACAACTTAAAGATAGTAATTGGGTAGCAGAAGATGATAGTCTGTGCCCGTTGAATAATACGAATAACACCCCATCTCGAGGGAGTTACGAAGTATTATTTATGTTGCACAGGGTGATCCCTTAGGCTAAAAAATTTAGGACCCCCTCCCCCCCCCC